>CBVK0100228701.1:0-24326 GCA_900067695.1 Picea abies | reverse complement strand
CAAGATCTCCTTCAGAGAAGGCACGAGGTTTGACATGCTTGTCATACTGTGCCTTAACACGTTTCTTCTGGGCTTCTAAAACAAGAGTAGCGTCATGACGAGTCTCGTCTAGTCGCATTAGATACAACAGAGGTTCCTCTTTGGCAGAAGTATTTGGTAAAAGTTCTACAGCTAGTTTCAAAGACGGAATCTCACATTCTATCGGCAAAATGGCTTCCATGCCATAAACTAATCGAAAAGGCGTGAATCCTGTGGCAGACTTAACAGACGTCCGATATGCCCACAATGCCGAAAATAACATTGTGTGCCAGCTGGTTTTATGGATTCCTATCATCCGTCGACTCATAGTGATGAGAACCTTATTGATGGCTTCAACCTGACCATTAGCCTGTGGATAATAGGGCGTTGAGCTATCATGACGAAGGCCCAACTTCTCCGTGAGTTCAGACATCATATTATTTCTAAAATGACTACCATGATCGGTAACGATAGCCTGAGGAACACCAAAATGAGTAATGACATGGTTGAAAAGGAAAAGTTCTGTAGTCTTCCCAGTATTATTGAATGTCGGCATTGCCTCGGCCCACTTAGTAAAATAATCAACAGCGACGATAATGTAACCATGCCCCCCGGCCGAGTGAGGGTGACATGTCATGAAATCAATGCCCCATTTAGTGAATGGACCTACGGAGACTACAGGATGAAGTGGAGTAGGATGCGACCGAATCTTCTGATTATAGGTCTGGCAGGCATGACACTTCTGAACAACAATAATGCAGTCATGAAACAAGGAAGGCCAAAAATAACCTGCACGTAAGATTTTCTGAGCAGTAGCATACCCAGACATATGACCACCACATGCTCCAGAGTGGCAATCATTCAAAACTTTCTCAGCTTCGTCAAAAGTCAAACAACGTCGGAAGACAGAATCAATGCCTCGACGGTAAAGAGTATCGCCAAGGATAATATAGTGATGGGCTTGATAAAGAACACGACATCGTTCAACACTGGACAACACAGGCTAGAAAGTTTGATTTTGGAGATAGATAATGATATCTCCATACCAAATATTGTCTGTACTGATAAGGAAAAGTGACTCATCAGGTAATGAGTCAACTGCTACTTTTTCCGTTGCAGTGTGGGGAAAGTCACAAATCAACTCAGTGAAAACTATAGACTTCTTCGATGTGGCACGATCAAATTCCAAATCGAACTCCTGGAGAATAACAATCCATTTGGAGTATTTTCCCCCAAGCAATTGACGTGTCAAGATGTATTGCATGGGGTTGCAGTGTGAAATCACAATAGTCTTCCTAGAGAGAATATAGTGACAAAAACGTTGGACTGCTTGAACAGCAGCCAAGGCCAGTTTCTCAACATGTTGATACTTGACTTCGGTGGATGATAGATTTTGACTCAAGTAATAAATAACATGTTCATCATGGTTGTCATCCTCCTGAACGAGGACCATACCAATGGTATACTCGGACGCAGCTAGATAAAGAAAGTAATCTTGACTATAATCCGGAGGGAAAAGAAGAGGAGCTTTTGTGAGGGATAATTTTAAAGCTTCAAAGGCATCGTTGGCAACCTTATCCCAGAAAAACTCTAAATCTTTCTTTAAAAGACGAGTGAAACCTCGAGTAATCTCGGCGTAATTTGGGATGAACCAATGAAGAAAGTTTGCTTTCCCTTGCTAACTTTGTAACTGGTGTAAAGAAGAAGGAGGAGGTAGATTAAGAATGGCCTCGACCTTGATAGGATCAACCCGGATCCCATGGCGTGAAACAATGAAACCGAGGAGACGGCCATATTCTACGCAAAAAACGCATTTATGAGGGTTTAGGCGAATGTGATAGAATCGACAACGAACAAAGATCGCTCGAAGATGATTAGGGTGATCGATCCTACGTAAAGAGTGAGCCGACAAATCATCCAAATAGGGTTGAACAATATGCTTGATATCGTGAAATGCGTAAGACATAGCACGTTGGAACGTAGCACCTGCATTTTTCAGACTGAAAGGGAGTTTCCTATAGGCGAAAGTACCCCAAGGACAAATAAAATTCGTTTTATGTTGGTCCTCAGTAGCTATGTTGATTTGATTATAGCCAGAAAATCCATCCATGAGGGAAAAGATTTCACTACCGACACAGTCATCGACAATTTGGTCAACGAAAGGGGTTGGAAAATTGTCCTTCGGACAAGCTTTGTTGATATCTCGATAATCAACGCAAACACGTATACTACCACCTTTTTTATCGATCGGTACTAGATTAGACACCCACTCTGTCAATGCCACAGGATAAATAAAATCGGCTTTAAGGAGTTTTTCAATTTCAAGTTTAATAGCTGCCGCCTTACGTGGATGGACAGGATGAAGGCGTTGTCGAACGGGCTTGTCTCCAGGGTATGTCTTAATTTTGTGGACCACAATTGAAGGGTCAATACCCGGCATCTCTTCGTAGCTCCAAGCAAAAATGTCACGAAATTCTTTAAACAAGGAAGTATAGGTGACAATTTCGTCGGGAGAACACGAAGCTCCAATATGAACGTTCTCTATGATTCCAAGTTTCACTGAGATATCTATGGGTATCGTGGGTGAAATGTTACTAAGGTTCCCTTCTGCAAACACATCTCGTGTAGGTCCAGGAACAGTCGTAATAACAACAACGGTTGACGGAGTCGAAATCCATTGGTAGTTTTCAAGAGTCTGTTGTTCCAGAAACAGTATGGAACGATGATGTCCATCGTCCCAAGGGTTGTCAACCAAGATGGACATGATCATCTCGTCAGTTGGAAAAACAACATGGAAAGGATCAGGAGACAACCCCTCACAAGAAGAAGTAGTATGGTTTGTCGATTGAATAGCTTGGTAAGCGGATTCAACCGGACTTAACGGCATGACGTCGCCGAAACGAACATGATTTCCCGGATCAGGAACTATCCAAGGGTCGGCAGACACTAGAATCTCACGAGGCATGGTAGAGATCATTTTAATAGATGCAATGAACAGGCTCGGAGGATTGGGTGGTGGTGGTATGAGAAATGTACCCATTAATGACGAATCTTTCAAAAGACCGACACCAACATTCTCATAACCCGGTGGGGTGTTTGCCATGAACGGTACGTTGCCCATGCGAGTATCGGCATTAAAAAAAAGAAAGTTGATCAACCGTGACCACTTTACCCTGGTGAGGAAAACATAGGACACGGAAAAGGGTTGACACGACAGCACGCATAGAATCGACCCAACTTCGTCCAAGGAGAAGATTATAATCTAGAGGAGTATCAAAAACTTCCACTTCTATCTGGACGGTCTTACCTTCTAGAGTAACAGGAAAAGATGGAAGAACACCGTATGGTTTAAAACTGGAGCCATTGAAGGCTCGCAAAGTGTTTTGTGATTCCGTTAACGGTGGAGAGCCAATGGCTTTCCAACAAGAAAAATACATTACGCACGTAGAGGCACCTTCATCAACAACCATCCGACAAATGCTCTTTTCGGTGACCACAACCTGTATCTGAAATGCAAGTTGTGGAGGTAACCTTGGAATATGATCATCCAAGTTAAAGACTATCAAATTTGAATCTATAGGATCAATTCCACCTATCGCTTTCAACAGAGCCCTTCGCTGCGCAGGACAAGACTGAAGGACTTCGAGGGCAGACATTGCTGAGGGTGCTTGGGCCAGATCTTCAACAATACTATAGTTCTGGGCTACCCTAGCATGAGGATTGAATGCCGACTTCTTAACGACACCTTTGGGAGGTTGTAAAACTGTATCAAGACTTGGTCGTTCGATATGAAGAGGACCATTTGTAGGTGGATTCGGTGGAGAGGACTGAACCAAATCAGGTGGTAAGTCGTCAACCTTCTCCTTAGAAGGAGTATAGTCTTTAGCTCTAGTGGTAAGTGAAACATTGTTCTTCATGGAATCAATAGTGCACATCAAAACATATGACTGTGAAGAAGTAGAGGGTTGGTCATGGATGACCAATGAAGCCTATTGTTGAGACAGGAAGGGTTGAGACAAGACAGCTGGCGTAGAAGGTTTCGGTGTTCCTTGAAGGAACTTGTTGACCTCGGCACGTCTCGGACAATCCTTCGTGTAGTGATCATCACCACACATAAGGCAAGGATAGCATGGCTTGCGATTATCCCGGTCATCAACAACAGGAGGTGATTTGGTTTGTTCATTAGGATTGTTGTTTTTACCCTCCTTATTCTTGCCTCTCCCTTTCCTAGACTTAGTCTTACCGGCCAGTGTGGACTGAACAGTGTTCACTTCAGAAGTTTTACCGGCGGGAGGAGTAGGAGACAGAGCACTTTGTACATTAGAAGAATTGGATTTTGGGGTTGTAGTGGACATGGAATGTGAGTGGCTATGAGTGGAACCAATCACACCATCAGCTGCATGTGAGGCAGTCGGAGCAGTAGAAGTAGTAGAAGTACCAGGTCGAGGTAAATCAGGCAGTAAATCATACAAGGTTCCCATTTGCGAATAAACGGGATCTAGATATTGAGCACGACTAATAGCCTGCTCTTTAGTGACAACATTGCCCATAGCAATGTCTTTACCGATCTTGTTTACAAAAGATTTTGTAAACGATTCTGCCAATAACTGATCGGGGAGTTCAAGTTTGATGAGACGTCTCCTTCGTCGCCACTCATGAATATGATCAGATATATGAGTGCTCGTAATTTGTTTGAAAGAGGTTAAAATATCATTCCCAGTATCGTAACAGGTCGGTAACTGGTAATGAGTGAGAAAGGCCATAGCTAGGGTGTTGAAATCCGAAAAGAAACCTCTTGGTAGTTCAATGTACCACTTTGCAGCAGCTCCCGTAAGAGTCCGTTGAAAAAGACACAGCCTAATGGAGTCATCCATCAATGAGTTTGATGAACACCACAAGTGGAAGGTCATGACATGATTATTTGGGTCCTCTCCCACCTTCCCATCGAATTTGGGAATGTCCGATGGAAGCTTCGCAGGAATAGTAGGCCATTGGGGAGAGTGACGAATAGGATCATTGAGAATTCTGGACAAATCCGACAGATCTAAAGTAGCGAGAAAAGGAAATTTCCGATTCACTTGTGGATACTGGTGACTTTGGGGCGGAATCCCTGTCGGTAGTCCAATAGGACCGTATGTAGTTTGCCCCTAGAGAGAAGATCCTAGTTGGCCCTATGGTGGTTGAATAGGATAATAACCCCAAGGATTTTGACCTTGAGTTTGGGGTTGAGTAGTTTGACCAGAACCCCAGATAGGATTAGTCACCCCTGGATATGGTTGGCCGGTAGTAGGGACAGTTGGTTGCCCCCCAACATTTGGAGAAATTTTTTTCATAAGTTGATTCCAATACTGGGCCAATGCAGGAGGTATGTTTTGTCCTAACGGCGAGGTCGGTGCTCCTACCAAAGGAATAGTCCCACCCGGAAGTTGTATACCAACGGTAGGTTGCGCAATAGTTGCAGTATGTCCGGGAAAAGGAAAAGTACTTCCCTAACCACCAACAGGAACTTGTACATTAGGTGCAACGGTCAGAATAATGCCACTAGCATTAGGATTACCAGTAGGAAACTGAGGGAGTGTCGGGATGAAACCGGGAATAGGATGCCTAGGAAACTGAGGACCTCCTGGAGAACCAGCTGGAGTTTGGGCTGGTGTTGGATGTGCAACATTCAACATAGGATTTAAAGCATGGTAACCAGGAGGTAGATTTGGAGTAGCCTCAGGTATTCATTGAGTGTTAATAGGTGCAAGGGTAGTTGCAGGAATCTCGGTTTGGATACTCGTAGTATTTGCGAGATGGGCCATCTCGGGAGGGAGAACAAAACGATAGGTGGTAGTCTCAGGTGCAGTTCCTTGTTCAGGAAACACAGAAGGGTCGATGACTTCGTAGACAGGGGATTCAGTACCAAACAAGACTCGTCAAAAATCACCTGACCAAGAAGGATATTGGCCCACTACACCGTGAGAAGGCCCAATGATTGATTCAGTAGATGGAAGATCGTCACCAGAAAGATGAAATCGTCCTGAAGGTCGTTCACCACGACGAATGCGATAATCTTCTATAGTATTGGTAATTCGAAATTCCACAAGAGGATCAGTAGTTTGTACTTGTGTAGGTGGTGTAAAGACTTCTGGGACATCACTTATGTTCACGTGTGGTAAAGGAACAAGAGGGATTTCACCCAGATGAGGAGATTCCTCAGGGGTACCCTCAGGTGTCGTTGTGTGCAAAGGTTGTGAAGCTTCCGGATGCTCCGGAGACAATCCTTGCACCCTACACGAATGTCGTGGGGGAGCAATTGTAAATGAGTAACAAACTCCCCAACGAAAATCCTATGGTCAACTACGAGAAAACAACAGCATACACTAGTAAACAAAATCTAGAGACACTCACCAAGCAAACAATACCTTCTAATATCGAAGCCACTAGTTGGTGATGAAATCCAATGTCGCAACAACGAGACAAGAAGGGGCAGGGCTAAGGTGTAAAAGTTACGTTGACGACCTGCTTAACAGACTTACGCCCTGGTGCAAGCTCCCACATATAATCGTGGGTATACCCTCCAAGGAGCCCGAGTGATTTTGATCAACATCAATTCCAGGTACCATGGAGACTTTCCCCTCCATAGTCACCTTGGGTAAGAACCTAGAGAGAAAGGCTACTAAAGTTACCACAGACAACAGTACTGCCTGGGGAAACAGTCGTCAGTCCGATCCACACGCAAAGGCAGGGTATCGAGCCCGAAATCAACTCAAAGGCTTCCACTCATAATTTTGGGTATACCTTGGAGTGACCCCCATAATACATGCAATCTCTACACCAATGTCAACAGAGCAGGTTAGTATCCCTGCCAACACCAATGCGACCTAATTCTTGACCCTTGTGTTAGAAGGGCTTCCCAGGACAATATGCGATCAATGGAATTTTACACTCCCTATCTCAAGATGCTATTGTGTGTTTTCGAGCTTTTGGAGAGTGTGTATCTCTTTCCTACTCCAAAGCACTAGCCTGGCTAAATGTTGGTGTAAAAGAGCCCTATCAAAGAGTTACTAGATCAATTTTAATATTGCGCAATGTTTTTAATAGCTGTTGTTTACTCATAGGCAACGGGAGTGAAACTCATGATGTGTGACCCTGACCCAATCAATGCAAGGATATGATGAAATGTAATCTTTTTCATTCGATGAATTCTAGCTATGGGAGAGAGAAAATGATTTCTGAATCAATCTCAATATGATAATGCAAACGTTATGCTCAATTTCCTTTTTGATGCCAATAAATAATCATGTATCAATGAACAATGTCTAGATGTCTTTTTCAAAACTTTAATACTTTACAATTTTGATTTTCAATGGTGTTTCAATGGTAAAACAAAGATCTTGAAAGAAAACATACAGTTCACTTTCCAGGAAGAACTCTAATGAATGAGAAAAGAAAACCAAATTATAACGACCCAAATAAACAACCCAATCCAAAAACTTTCAATGCAAGAAAAAACAAAAACAAACCAAAAGAGCTTCTCAATGCAAATGAAAATTGTCCTTTTGAACCAACAAGTACAAGAGAAACATCAAAAACCTAACTTCCAATCAATCACTGATTCTTAACCAACACGACACATTCAACTCTAGTAATCAGAGAGAAGAAAAATACCAATAAAGGCCAAGAGATGAAAGTCAAGTGACCAAAGCAAGAACAAGCCTAAAAAACCTAGATCAAGTCCAGCAAGAAAAAGAAATCCAAAATAGGTAATCCAGTAAACCAAAGAGTCAAAAAGACTTAAATCAACCTTACTGAGCTATTGCAAAAGTCAGAACTTGATTTCAAAAAAATTTCAAAATCTGCCCGCAGGCAAGCCTTGGACACAGTGCAAAAATGTAAACTTCTCGCTGGTCACTTCAATGCAGAATGTGAATAGTTCGCACTGGAAGATATAAGAAGGATGCGAACCATCAAGTTTCTCGTAGGCTACTAATGGGCACAGTGCGGGAATCTCTGAAACTAATGAAAAATTTGAAAAAACAAGCAAAAATCAAACTGGATTTTGGACCCAGAAGGTCACTCAGGGTATCCTGAGGACTCAGAGATTTACAAATCAGGAGAAAAAGGTAACCAGAGAAAATGGCCACAGAAAAATCTAGAAACCAAAAAGACAAAAAGGGATAAGTCCCTAGTGGAGTCGCCAATTTTGTTTCAGGATAAATTCGTGAGTGCGGACACAGACCAATCTCCCTAGATCCACCTGGATCTAGAACAAAGCAAGACAGAATACTACTCTTTCCCTAGATCTAGAATATTGAATGGACTAAGAGAAATGGATAGTGGACATACCTTATGAACGCTCTCCTTAAATCTCTATTGGTCCTCGCTCCTCTTCGATGCTCTTGTGCCGTCCAATCACAACAGTACAAACCAATCGAAGTACAAGAAAATTAATATATTCAATACCTATTCTATACATGTGATCAAGAAATCATGTAATAAGATGACATCATCATTATGGGAAAGGGACATATTCATGTATTTAATTAACTGAAAGAGAAATATACAACCTGAGCCTTGATGTCGTAGATCTCCTTTCAATGGCTTCTGGTTCTGACACACACTTGCTCATGCATGAAGAAAATCAACTACTTGTGATGACCTTGCTGTTATCTCTATCAGCTGCAGCTTCAATTCTCCATACAATCATGTACCAATTCTCCAATAGATCTCTCAAGCTTGCCAACTTCTGCGTAACCCTTTCCATGAGTATTCTCATCAATTTATAAGAGAGAATAGGTTAGTTTCTAGGATAAGAATGAGCCCAATAAATCTGGAATGCCAGCTTTTGAACAACCATTCGAATAACAACTCAATCTTCTAGAAGATCCCCTTCTAGAAGGCTCGAGAATCTTAGCTTTTTCCTTTGTAAAAAGATGTTCGCACCCTGGCAATGATTACAGTGCGAGAAGTTTGCACCCTAGTCTAATGCAGCATGCGGGAATATATCATTCTCGCAGGAGAGTATATAAACAGCCTGCGAACTATCTTCAAAACATGATTTCTGGAAATAGATAAGAGCAACCCTTTTCAGGAAGGAGTTCTTTAATGAGGAGTTTGATTTGCTATCATCATGACATCACCATGATATCATCACAATGACCAAAATTGTGGATAACAACCACATGCCTAGTACTAATACGTTAACTGTGCCGGTATTCCAATTACCAACATACAATTTATCAGTAGAAAACATGCATGTGATAAACAATGGCAAGTAAAATAATTCACTCAAGTCCAATCATCAATCACAAAATAACACAACGATTAATCTTCATCATTAAAGAAAGAACTGTAAAACATTGCATCAAATAACTTATCAATAGATTTAGTAAATAGGAAGTAATTCTTCTCCACATCCAATCATACATGCATTTGATGAAAACATAAACTTGTCTCTGGTCCCAAAAGGACTTCTCAATTAAAGGCAGCTCCAAAATAGTTCTTAACAAAACAAAAAATGAGAGTTTCTTACAACAACCATTGACCTCTAACTAATAGGTCGATGCCCTTATTTATAACATAAAATTAACTCAAAATAAGAAATAAAGTTCAGATAAGTAAAAAAAAAATCGCCACATGGTGTTCTCTTCTGTCAGCTCTTCTAGGATTCATCTCAAGATATCACTTAAGAGGGTGACTTTTCTTGTACTCCAACCACTTCATGAACAGATCCTCACAGGTATTGGCGTATGGGAATATATGATGTTCCATCGGGGTCGAGTGAAGATCTCTTATCTCTACCTCATGTGACCGATACTTGACTGTACTAGAACTTAATTGTTGCAGCATAACCCGAGCCTTGATCGGTTGTTCCATAAATTGTCACACTTGACCTAGTGCCATGTCTGCCACCTTTTCTATTTCTTCGTCCCACGATGATTCTTGCTCGATGTGTGATTTGACTATGTCGCACAAGTCGACAAAGTCATCTGGTGTGAAAATATCGGGGAGCCCAATGTCTTTCATCACCTGATTGATCTTGATCCAATTTTCCTTACACTTGGCCCATTTATCTTGAATTTCACGATGAGTTTCCCGAGCCATTTTTTCCCAATACTCGATCAATTTATTTGTGATCAAGGATGATTTGTTTCAACACTCGAATGTCGTTTTCTTCTCTATCTTGGCCTTGTTGGCCTACATTGATGTAGTCGAATCTCTCCACAACTTGTTATGCTTTCTCATACCACCGCTCCATATCTTTGCACGCCGTAAGTGCCATGAGGGTGTCTTCCTAGAGCTCAACTATCCTTGCAGTGAATATGTGTCGTTCATCTGTAAACTTGTTGCAGGTCTCCTGGAATTCAATCCTTTGAAACACCATGACATGTGTGGCGTTCTGATAGTATTTATCAAAGTGGCGGAAATTTTACAATTCCTTCAGGGTAGTGGCCAACTCCTCTTCATCTCTTTTAGCTCTGTCTAGGGTGGAATCTGTGATTTCCATCCCTGCGCCGATGAGTTTGAACTTCTTAGCATGCTCTATGTTGATCATATGTTCCTATATAGGGATGAGGATGGAGTGATCTAAAGTGATCCTCCTCTTCTTGGTGGTTCTCTGTACGATAGCCTTCCTTTTATGATCATAAGCTATGGCATGTATGTTGGCTACTTCATAAGATGATCTCCCAAGGTGAGTGTATTTAATAGACTCCCGATGGTATATACTTTTTCAAGAC
Source organism: Picea abies (assembly GCA_900067695.1). Taxonomy (NCBI): domain Eukaryota; kingdom Viridiplantae; phylum Streptophyta; class Pinopsida; order Pinales; family Pinaceae; genus Picea; species Picea abies. Next base: position 13,584 of record CBVK0100228701.1, on the reverse strand, counting down.
TCAGTTCTTGAACTTCATCCTTGTGTTCTGAAGGCCCGAATGTTTTATTTCACTCATTGAGGGTTTGAGTACTGATTGAAATAGAGGCATCGAAGGTAGGCCTGGTACTTACTTGATCATCGGTTGTTGAGACGTCGATTTTCTACTGTGGAGATCCTTCCTTCGGTTCATTCGACCCTAGATCATCCTTCGTAGTGTCTGCTTGAGTTTCTGGTGCATTGGACAACTCAGTGTCTAAGACACTCTCAACTTCTTGTTCTTTATGTGGAACCTCTTGAATTTGGGCATGGGGAATAGGGGAAGTTGTCTTCTCTAGTCCCTTTTCTTCTTCAATATGTACATGGGTCACAATAGATACTTCTGGTCTCTCATCATTGTCATAGATCTTGATCATCTCACTTAAAGGGTTTGATGCACTGGTCCTCCCTGATGTTTCAATTGTCTCGAGCTGAGCCGAAACACCTATCAACAATCTATTCAGTGGCGTTGTGAATTTAGGGTCATCTAACCCAGTAAGTTAATCAAGTTCTATGAATTTAGGGCCTCTTGGGCCCACCTGGCTTTCATTCGAGTCATCGACAAGAAGCCTTGTCATATTTAGGATGTCTGGGTCATCTTGCCACTGATCAATTATCCATTGTGCATGTTCTAACATGAGTAACCCCCTCTCCCATGCATTCTGAGCCTTGGGGAGACCTCTTATTTTCACTGGGGTTAACTGGGGAATTTCTGTTGTTTTGGCCGTTTCATGGGGAACTGTTGCTTCGACCGCTATCATTTCTTCTCTAGCCCTAAGGGCCACTTGAGACATTTGTTCTAGGATTTTTTCCTGTTCATCCAGGCTCGTGGATTTGAAGTTGGTCATCTTAGGGTCGACCATCCTTACAACAAATTCATCCCAGTCCTAATCATTTTCCTTTAATATCTCATCTTCAAACTTGTCGTGGGCATATGGCTAGTAGGACGACACTTGAGACACATGTTTCAATACTATACCCTTTGGGTTGTGCTTGCGAAAATGACCGGTTTGGAATCAGAACTCCAATTGTCTTCATCCTTCCTTATTAGTTTGATCGATGTATTTCACTAGGTAGAAACCTATATGGTATCCATAAGGTATAAATGCTCGCTTCTTATCCTTCACCAGGGTAGCATTGTAACCTTGCAGGATGGTCTAGTAGTAGATTTTCCCCATAACAAGTCGGTTGGGGACATGTATTGGTAAGAGATGAGGTGCTCCAGTGGTGTCTAATACCCTAATGAAAGTATCGCGTTCGTCCAAAAACCAGTGGCTGACCTTTGCTATCACCTTTTTTTCCATAGTCGATAGCCTCAGACACTCTTTCTTGAAAAGAATAAAATGAATGCATGCGATGAATTCATCGCAGATGAGAGAGTAGGAGTTTTTGTACCTGTTCTCCCATAAAATGTTGAAGTAAACATGGAATAGGAGTTCTAAGGTGTGCCAACTCAATTTCATGATGGCAAAGACATTTATGGCACATATGACGTCCAGTAAATACGAATCCATGTAGAAGGATGGAGCCTCTCCTTCTTTCGACGTCTGAGCCTGTTATATGTAGATGCTCAAATTCTCTGAAATGATGGCTCCCCAGTTGAAACTTATCCCAAAAATGGACACTGTGTAAGTTAGAGGCATCCATGCCTCTAAAAACCTGGAACAATCTTTTTCCCCATACAACCGACAGATGAGAGCCATTAGATAGATATACGACTCCCTTAGGTTGGCCGTCTGGTACCAACCAAAGGTCTGATTGGTGTATTTTTTATATTATCTCCACCATGAAGCCATCACTCGGTTGGTGTCATGGCACTCATATAAATTTATGATGAAATCAATGTTCATCTTCTCCTCCGAGTCTCTAATATTGTAGTAACTTTGCACCTCTACTTGAAGGAAAACCCTGACACACTCGCCATTGACGTCGTTAATCAAACATTTTTGTGTGTCCGTGTGGTCGATGAGCCACTTCAGGAGTTCTATGTAGGGAAATATTGGAGTTGTTCTTGCCACCATGTGCACTTAAAATCTTCAAATATTTGGAAAATCTTCATTGTCAAGCTTTCTTGTATCGAGGTTGCTGTGCAGGATACATTCTGAGAATTCTTCCTGGCTGATCTTCTTCAAACGTTCTCCCTAGTGCGAGAGTGAAACCTTGGTCCCTGTGATTTACTCTTTGTATCCAAAGGCTGAAGGTTGAGTGAAAACCTTCTTAGTAGATGTCTTGATGACTGGTTTTGACCTTGGAGAAAATTCTTATTGTTTTTCAGCCGCTGGGGAAGAGCCTTCTCCTATTTTTGGTTCTGTTAGCTTCGACGCTCTCGGAGATCGCGTGGTGGTTGGTTTTCTTGGATGCATTGTTCCTTCAATTGAAAAAAAATGTTTAGAGAATTCGTACAAAGAAAAATTGGATAAAACACATATATGAAGTGTAAGCACAAAAAATCCAGACTGGTACATACCTATAAAGCTTGCTAACTGGTTATTTGATACTCACGGAATTTCAGCTGCTTTGAATTGCTCATTTCACTCCTCTGGATGCTCTAAAACTCCTTTTCGCATAGAATGGTTTCATTTACAAGGGCTCGGTAGAATTTAAGTGGTGAATAACTTACCGTGTCGTATCAACCAATTAATTCGGGTGATGAGTGAAATTCAAACAAATCTACCACCAAATCTTTGCAATTTAATTCATCGTGGGTTAATGGCGGAGGCATGAAGGGTGATGTGTTCTATTGGTAATTTCAAATGACCTTTCAATTCACACATGAATTAGAAACTAATGCGAGATTTGGAATTAATTAGTCCCTTAAATGCTCTGAATCTAAACTTATCTAGTGCTAAAACATCCCATTATGTCGCTTTCTCAGTGGGAGGATCAAGGATCGAGGATGTTCTATGGATTTTTTCATTGATATTATTCTACGAAAAACCTCCAATGCCGATTGATTTTCTTGTACGGTGATGATGTGGCAAAACTGGCTCAAGACACATGGATTTGAAGACCGGTGACTTAACTCGGGAGTATTAGTCAGAGTCAATACTTTCTTCCAGTTGTGCATTGTAAACTAAGCCTGGGATCACCAATGCCGAAAAGATATTAGGGGTCAGAAATCGAGGACAAAACCTATCACATGTATTTTCGGATTAGCTTTCTCAAAAAACTCTCGATGCCAAAACGCTTTGGGAATCGATGATTGGAGAAAAAACTTTAGCGTGGTAAAAATGTTCATTTTGATTCAGTATTCTTTGATTCCGACAAGTGCATCGGGTATCGACTATCGATGATATTGTTTCCTTCTTCCTTAATGTTTACTTCCTTCTCCTTTTTCTGATGTCGAAGGGGATCGACTATCATCGATTTCTGTATGCGATACTCATCATGAAACAAAACTTCCTTTCAATGATACTAGTGAATATCGACATTCGACGATTGATGTTTTCCGAGTGATTCTTTTCTCCTCTTAATTCCTTCCGATGTCGAATCATGAGCGTGTCGGATGAAGTGTTTTGGCTATCGATTCCTTAATTAAGTGTTAATACCATTTAGTTCATGGAGTTTCAAGAGTTAAACAGATCGAAAAATCTGATGAGGGATAAGAGAACAAGCAAAGACAAAACATTTCTCAAAACAAAATCAAATTCAGATAGTGCAAAAATTAAGTGGTACCCAAAAAGTGAAAAATTGACATAGGATTTTTAGGGTGTGTTGAGTGCTCAACATAACCTATCTCTTTAGGGTATTTACATGAGGTGAGTGTGGAGGGGAAATTCTTTATGGTACCTGGAATCGACGTTGGCCAAACTCACTCGGGCTCCTTGGAGGGTATACCCACGATTATGTGTGGGATCTTGCACCAGGGTGTAATTCCATTAAGCAGGTTGTCAATGTAACTTTTCCACCTACTTTATCCTAGCCCCTTCTTGTCTTGATTTCACAACATTGGATTTCATCACCAATTAGTGACTTCAAAATAAGAAGGTTTGTTTGCTTGGTTTGATTTCTAGATTTTATTAGTGAGTGTTGCTTGTTTCTCTAGTTGGCCATAGATTTATTTTGTTCTTTATTTGGATAAGCCAACATCGACCTTCATCGTTCATGTAGGATGCAAGGGCTACCCTCGGAAGATCCAGAAGGTTACCTCCCTTTACTTCCTAACTCACCAGAAGGCTCTCCCGAGGGAGTAGTCAATAACGAAGTAGCTTCTAAGGTTGGAAGCACACACTCTTTAGATGGATTCAAAATACTTTTAGATTCTTTAGAGGCATTATGACTTCCCCCAAATCCTTTATTAAGTATTAGACAAGATGCACATTTACTACAGATGAATTCATCAAGAGAAATTGTTGTTGTTGAGAATATTGAAGCAACTACTAGACCTAACGTAGGATCTAGAGTAGACGATCCACTTTTTCATAGTGAATCATTTAGAACTTCAGCTCACATGGCTGGAATTTTTAATCCTAGTTTTTCCCCTTCTTCGATACACGATCTTTTTGGAACGGAACGATTTCTAATCAACCTATGGAATCGCAAATTCCTGAGACGTATGTTACGTATATGGTACCTTTAGATAATTTTACTAGCACAACCATTGATGTCACCATGGTTTTAGACCAATTGTTGGTTGTTTCTCACTCGATTCTTCATCTCTAGATGGCCCATTCTACTATGGTCCCATGAGCTATGACTGTTTCTACCGGAAATGTAGTTATCACTCAAGATCCTATTGGAACACCACTTCCACTTAGACCAAATCAGTCACTTCCCCCTGGGTATAACACTTTGAATACTTCCATTGCTATCCCTACCCAGAATCCATCTAGAGAGTCTGAACTTTTTGTTCTTCCTGGGTATAATGTCACTAGTCAGTTTGTTCCTACACCTGCCTAAGTTCTCTCTGAGGGGCCTTACATTCCTCCTCCACCTTGTTTAGGAGGATCTAATGGTCCTGGCCATAGTGGCTCCAATCCAGTTGGAGGCATCAGTCATTCTGTCACTTCTAGTTTTCAGATTCCTTTTGGAGGTCCACCTCAAGTTGGGGGGAAACCTCAATTTTGGGGACAACCTCAGATTGGGGGACAGCCTCAACTTGGGGGGAAACCTCAAGTTGAAGGCCATAACCCAGTTTATGGAAAAAATATACTTGTGTTAAAATATCAACCTTGGAATCTTCCTTTCCAATGGAATCAAAAACCGTATGGGAGGAAACATCCTCAAGTTAATTATTTTGTGCCCGCTAATCTCGGTCAACCATATACAGGTTCTATGAATACTACCTGGGGTCAACATTTTCAGTCCAATGTTCCTTTCCAAGGGAACATACCTAATATTAATAAAAAACCTCCACATTTGAATATTTCGGGACTATCTAACTATCTACATACTTATTATGGTCCTACTGTTATACCTACGAGACTTCCTCCTCAAAACTACCAATTTCCTCAAGTGAACAGGAAGTTGCCTTTCCTTGCCACTTTGGATTTACCAGATTTGTATAGGATTTTGAATGATCCTATTTATCATTCCCCTTATTTGCCCATCATACTGACCAAATTACCATCTAACATTCCTAGTTTTGATGGTCGACCAGGAGAAGACCCAAATAACCATGTCATGACTTTCCATCTTTGGTGTTCATCCAACTCATTGATGGATGATTCCATAAGATTACAACTTTTCCAATGAACTCTCATGGGTTCGACAAAAAAATGGTACATTGAGTTACCGTGAGGATTCTTTAACAACTTTAATACCTTAGCCACGACCTTCTTAACACATTACAAGTTGCCAATTTGATACGAGATAGAAATCAAAATTTTGAGTTCTTTTAAACAATATTCTTTGCCTCATATTTCTGATCACATTCATGAGTGGAGGAGGAGAAGATGCTTAATCAAATTTCCCCTTCCTGATCATCTATTGGTTGAATGGTTTACCAAATCACTCATTGGGCCTATCGCCCATGATGTAGCCATGGGTGGTTTCATCACTAAAGAGCAGGTGATCATTCATTCTCAATATCTAGATCTCATTTATTCACAAATGAACACACTTTACAACTTGATCCCTAACGCTCCTCATCCTTCCACGAATCCTACCCCAACACATCCATTAGCTTATCATGTTGTTGATGGTGTGATTGGAAGCGAATAAATAATCCTATTGTACAAAATAATCCTACTCCTACTCCTTCCGGTAAAACTTCTGAAGTTAATATGATTCAATCTACACCTACCAGTAAAAATAAAAATAAAAAGAAAGGGATGGGTAAGAATACAGAAGACAAAAATACTACTAAAAAATATGATAAGTCTAAAACGCAACCTGTTGATGAGAAGGTTAAACGTAAACCTCATTACCCTTGCCTTATTTTTGGTGAAGACCATTGTATGAAATATTCTCCATGATGAGCTGAGGTTACTAAGTTCCTCCAAGGAATCGAGAAACCTTCTACCCCTGCCATCTTGTCACAAATGTTTCCTTCTTAGCAGTAGGACCTATTGGTCATTCATGACCAATATTATTCTTTTACCTCATCTTATGTCCTTATTTTTACTGGTGACTCCAAGAAAAATGAAGTTGTGGTCGCAACTTAAGCCAAAGATTATTCTTCATTGAAAGAGAAAGTTGATGATATACCACCTTCGTTGGTTCAACATCCTCCCCCAACTTCACCTACAAATGGTCTTCTTCATATCGAACGACCGGGTCTCGATATAGTTCTTCGTCCTCCTCCCAAGGGAATTGTTATAAATTCTTCATTTAATCCTCATGCACATGCTACCCAAAACTACAGTATTGTAGAAGACCTTGCGCAAGCACCTTCTACAATGTCACCTCTCGAAGTCCTTCAATTTTTTCCTACTCAACAAAAGGTGTTGTTAAAGTTTGTCGGTGGAATTGATCCTACCGATACCAATTTGATAATCTTTGACTTGGAAGATAATATTCCAAGGCTTCCTCCTCAATTAGTGTTTCAGATCCAAGTTGTTGTAGAAAAAAAGAATATTTGTAGAACTGTTATTGATGAAGTATCCTTGACTTGCGTTACGTATGTTACTTGTTGGAAAACTATTAGCTCTCTTGCCCTTACCGAGTCGCACAATATTATTAAGGCCTTCAATGGTACAAGTTTTAAACCTTACAATGTTCTTCCTTCATTGTCTATTACGTTAGAAGGTAAATCAGTCAATGTCGAGGTTGAGGTCTTTGATGCACCTCTTGATTATAACCTTATGCTTGGTCATAGCTGGATTGATTACATGCGCGTAGTTGTGTCTACCATTTTTCATGTGTTACATTTCCTGTGCCAAGGAAAGGTCGTTATTCTTGACCGAATGGCCTTCTTTAATTCTGATTCCTGTACTAGCAACATCCCTTTTATTTTGAAGACACCTCCCGGGTATGAGAATGTTGACGTGGGTCTTTTAAAAGATTCAACTTTGATGGGTACATTTCCTATTCCACCACTAGATATTCCTCCTCCTTTTGTTGCTTTGATTAACATGATCTCAACTGATGTTCATGAAACCCCTGAGTCATATGACCCATGGATAGTACCTAGCTCTGGTGATTGTCTTTGTTATGGTGACCAAATGCCTTTAAGTCTAGTCGAATCCACTTATCAAGCTATTCAATCGAAAACACCTTCTCCTTCTCTCTGTGATACATCTCCTAATCCATTTCATGTGCTCTTTGCTACTGCTAAAATGATCATGTTAGTCATGTATATGGAAGATAGTCCATGGGACAATGGGCATCATCATTCTATTTTCTTCCTATAATGTGATACCATAGAGAGCTACCAATAGATCTTGACTCTATCGACCATTGTTGTTATTTATTCGGTTCCTGAGTCAACACACGATGTTTTGTATGAAGGGAACTTGAGCAATATTTCACCTACCATTCCACTTGACATATCGATTAAACCCAGATTCATGGAAAATGTTCATATTGGTGCCTCTTGTTCTATTGATGAGGTTTTCACTTATAAAGCCCTTTTTCAATAATTTTGTGACATTTTTTCTTGGAGTTATGAAGAAATGCTAGGTTTTGATCCTGATATTGTTGTGCATGAGATTAAGACTTATCCAGACGCTAAACCCATTCGATAGAGACTTCGCTCAGTACATCCATGTAAAGCTGTTGCTATTAAGCTTGAAGTTGAAAAACTTCTTAAAGAAGGCTTTGTCTATCCTATGGCTTTGACTGATTGAGTATCTAATCTTGTTCTGGTAAACAAGAAACAAGGAACGATACACGTTTGTGTAGATTATAGGGATATAAATAAAGCTTGCCCTAAGCAAAATTATCCAACCCCTTTTGTTGACCATATCATTGACGACTGTGTTGGGAGTGAAATATTCTCTTTGATGGACAGTTTCTCTAGCTATAATCAAATTAATATTTTACCAATGGATCAACACAAGACTACTTTTATTTTCCCTTGGGGAAGCTTCGCCTACCGGAAACTACCCTTTGGTCTCAAAAATGTTGGTGCGACCTTTCAGCGTGCTATGTATTACGCTTTTCATGACATTAAGCACATCGTACAACCCTATCTTGATGATCTACCAGCATATTCCATGCACCATCAAGATCACGCGGCACATTTACAAGCCATTTTCCTACACTGTCGTTATTATTGCATATGTTTGAATCCACACAATTGTGTTTTTTGTGTGGAACTTGGTCAACTTATCGGTTTTATTGTGTCTATACATGGGATTTGGGTAGACCCCTTGAACATTGAGGATATTATTAATTTACCTCCTCCTTTCATGCTATGCTAGCTCTAAAGTTTGCAAGGGAAGGAAATTTTTTTACGTTGATTCATTCCCAATTACATTGAATTAACGAAAGGATTTACTCGGCTCCTCAAGAAAGGTTACGATTTTGTATGGGACGATATGACAAATAGAGCTTTTGAGGCTTCAAAAATCACCTTAACCCGTACACCACTCTTGTTTCCACATGACTATAGCCATGATTATTTCATGTACTTATCTTCTTCGGATTCTACCATTGCTATGGTTTTAGTCCAAGAGGATGATTCACACAACGAGCATGTGATATACTATTTGATTCAGAGTCTCACCACTACTAAAACCAAATATTTACATGTGGATAAAATGGCCTTGGTAGTTGTTCAAGTTGTTCAACGTTTTTGTCACTACATCTTATTATGCAAAACCACCGTTATTTCCGATTGCAACCCCATGCAACATATCCTTACTCGAAAATTGTTGGGGTGAAACTACTCTAAATGGATAGTGATTCTCCAGGAGTTCGACTTGTATTTTGAATGCGCCAATTCAAAGAAGTATTTGGTTTTTTCTGAATTGATATGTGACCTTCCCTCTACTGAGACAGAAAATATGGCAGAGGATTATTTACCTGACGAATCCCTCTTTCTGATCATTTATGATGACGTATGGTATGAAGATATTATCATTTATCTCCAAAATCAAACTTTACAGCCTGATATTTCTAGTACAGATCGTCATCATATACGATATCAAGCTTGTCAATACATCATCCTCGGTGATACCCTTTACCACCATGGTATTGATTCCATATTTCGACGATGTCTCACTTACGATGAAGCTGAAAAATATTTGAATGACTCTCACTCTAGAGCATGTGGCGGTCATATGTCTAGGTATGCCACTGCCCAAAAGATATTATGAGTTGGATATTTTTGGCCTTCATTGTTTAAGGATTGCATTACTTCCATCTAGAAATGCCACACTTGTCAAACATATAACAATAAGATATTATCTCACCCTGCTCCTCTTCAGCCTATAGTTTCCATTGGTCCGTTCGCTAAATGGGGCATTGAATTCATGACATGCAACCCTCACTCAGCCAATGGGCATGGATACATTATTGCAGTTGTGGATTATTTCACTAAATGGGCTGAGGCGATGCATACATTTGATAATATTGGGAAAACTGCAACATTATTCATATTCAATCATATTATTACTAGGTTTGGTGTCCCTCAAGCCATCGTTACTAATCACGGTAGTCATTTTCAAAATTTTATGATGTCTGAAATTATTGAAAAGTTGGGTCTTCACCATGAAAACTCAACCCCCTATTATCCATAGGCCAATGGCTAGGTTGAAGCAATTAACAAAGTTCTCACTACTATGCTTCAATGGATGGTAGGAATTCATAAGTCAAATTGGCATATGATGTTGTTCTCAACATTATGGGCCTATCAGACATCCGTTAAGTCTACCATGGGATTCACACCTTTCTAGTTAGTATATGGTATCAAAGAAATTTTTTTGATTGAATGTGAGATCCCATATTTGAAACTAGCCGTCGAACTTCTTCTTAACACTTCTACTGAAGAGGAACATATTTTGTATTTGCGGCAATTAGATGAAACTTGTTGTGATGTCGCCTTAGTTATTGAGACTCAGAAATTTTTTGTTAAATCCCAATATGACAAGCATGTCAAGCCACTTCTTTTTTCTGAAGGTGATCTAATTCTTCTTTACAAGCAAGATCATGATTTTCTATGGGCCGGTAAATTCGATCCCATGTGGTGGAGTCCTTATATTGTGAAATCACTGTTGGAAAAGGGAGCTTATGAGCTAGTAGATTATGATGGATTTCCTTTGAGTGAGCCCAAAAATGGGATTTACTTGAATAAGTACTATGCTTAAGTCATTTTTGCATGAGTGCTATGTATTTTTGGTGTATCATACTCTTTGCTTTTTCGTTTATTGGTTCCACCTTTCACCTGATTACCTTGCATTGTGCTTGGTTTCTAGATGTTAGTGTCTTCACTACCCTACATTGGCTTCACTGATGGTGCTAGTCGCAGTACTCAAAACCTAGCATCTGTTGCTTGGGAAATCTATGCACCTACAGATGAATTGATCATTCTGCATGGTGTATGCCTTAGTCATGCAACCAACAATATCGCGGAATACAGTGAAGTCATCGAATTATTGACGAACATTGTTTCACTTGGAATCTTCCATCTTATTAAATGAATGGACTCACAACTAGTGGTCTTACAATTGAGTAATGTTTATTCCATCCCCAATCCTACTTTGTTAAGGGTATATTTACAAATTCACCTCTTGGAACGTCATTTTGATTACATTGAATATAAAAACATTCCTAGATGTCTGAATACATTAACATATGCATTGGCTAGTTATGTGTTAGACAGACATTTGAGACATTTATAAAATCCAATCACATTTTTGTACATAAAATAAGTAAGCCGGTAGGAGCCTCATATTAATAAAAATAAAAGTTTACAAAAAGTGTTTTTGTCCGAAGACCAAAATATCAAAAAATGTGAAGCACATGGATTCATATACAATAAAGCATCAAGGATTTTGCTGACTATAACACATGAATGCCTGTGCTACTCTACAGAGCATTCGACTGATGGAAGTAGACACACCCACTGTGTGTTGTTGGTAATGCCTCAGAATATCATCTATAGAGGCATATGGGATATTCATTGTGAGTCCCTCCAGATTTTCTTCTATGGTATCAAAGTTAACAACAACTATTCCTGCTACAAAAACTCTCTCCCCTCACCTCTGGATAGGGGATGAACCTAGAGGACAATAAGGTCCCACGTCTGCATCATCGAAGAGAACTCGATTAGTCATTGGATAAACAACATAAAAAAACATTTATATCTTTAAAAATAACCAAAACATTATATAAACAAATTTTCCTTCTTACCTATGTCCCCCCATTGGGAACCTTTGGGAAGAGCTAGGTCTAGATCTCCACGAAAGTCTAGCCTGGCATATGCATAATCGTCAACCATGAGAATTTGAGTCCTAAACCACTCTAAGAAGACATCGTTATACTTAACGATGGGACTGACTGCATGTCGGGGCATGAGGTCTACCCACCTCTTCATTCTTGGATCTTGTGGAGCAGGTATACCCCACTCTACCTACAAGCATAAAACTAGGACCCTCTCTAGGAAGAAGGATACCAAAATAGAACTGTATCCAAACTGTTTCAACCCACCACTTTTGCACTTGGTTAGTTTTTTCTTCATACTTTTAAGAACCCCTTCGCACCAGTTGAACACTCGGGGATCCATACACTCCAATGAATATCGAAAATAGCTCTGAAGAGCCATGTGGGGAACTGCACTCCCTACCATGTGCATGATAGTACAGAGGATGGACCATAGAGGAATGTCTCGAACATCCCTTATAGAGAATTTATCGCTATGTTTATGGGTACCCGACACACAATGTTCACTGATGTAGTGGTTTGTAGGCTCACCACCACCCATACTACCTGTAAGTGTTACTCAAGATCCACAGTGAGATAGTCCTATTAGGAAATAGATATCCTCGATATCTATGGTGACTGTGTGTGCACCCACATGAAATTCTTGCTCGTTCACATCCCACATGTGAACTAAGTACTCAAGTAGTCTCAGTTGGTCCCTCATGCCCTGAATATTGAATAATTTCAACAACCCACACTACCGGAGGGCCATAATCATTCCCAGGTCATTCCCAATGAAGTAATATTCCTTTTCATTCTCTCTTTCATGCTATTCCAACATCTTGACCATGGAAGAACTCCCAAGGAACCATAAAAAGAGATTAGCATCATAATTTTCTTTCCTAGAGGGTTTTTCTTATTGGACTCATCTTTTAAAACTTTTGTGCTGCGGTCGTCGCAGACCTATGCATTTGCATAGTGTGGAGTCATTGCACCCTAGCTTTAGGATCCACTACGACGATCCTAGATCATCACAGGTACCGATATAGGCTGCCTGGGACAACCTCAATGCATGGGTAACCTCAAAAAATCAATCCAAAAGTACATTTTTAACCAATAAAAATCAAATTTTAGTCCATGGAAATATGAAGGATATGGAACTTACCTTTTCTACAGAGACTATTCATGGAATGATCAGTCATGCACTCCGCAATCTACAATTGAAAATCGAGGTAAAAAGGGGGTTTGGAGCAATGTTTGGGTGAAGTTAGAAATGAAATAGTAAAATGTATTTTTTACCTATTTTATTGAGTTTTATTACTTTTCATTCGTATATTATATTATTTGTTATGCTTCATCTAAGCCCTAAAGTCCTAACAACTTTACAAGTGGTTGATTTTTTGTAGATAAAAGAGTCTAGGAGTGAAGCGTTGGAACAAGGGTCCGCTTTTTGGTTTGTTTTTATACATTTGTCACATGTACAAATCCTTTTAGGGTTTTTCAAGAAAAACTCCGAGCAAGTCTTGATTCTTTATCATGCTCGTGAAACCATGAGAATGCAATCGAGTAGTCTTTTGTCATTTTTTCGAACTCGTAATGGTGACACGAAAAATGAAGCCTATGGAGTATCCTTTAAGCTCTTTTCACGCTCCATAAAAATGAAAAGATTGTCGAGAGACCTTGTTCTTTTCATGCTCGTAAAAGTATTTGAAGAAAACATTTGATGAGTGGTAGGTTCTCACTTTTTCAGTCTCATCAGATTAATTTATGAAAAAGGAACTGATGGAGTTCTCTTTAAGTGTTTTTCAGAATCTCTAAAAAT
>CBVK0100228700.1:0-24327 GCA_900067695.1 Picea abies | reverse complement strand
AATGTTTCCCTCTTCAATGGTTTTAACTATGTAAAAACATCGGTGTGTTGATCTTTTATTGGGTTGTGTGAGTGGTTACTAAAGATGTTTATTCTATGTTGGAATAAACTCTTTTGTCTAACAACTAAGGTTGGAAAAAATAAAAATTATGGAAGCCCTTAGCCTGAGCTTCCAATTTAAATGTCCCTATAGAAACAAGAGATTTCTTGTTTGAATGGTTAATGGTGAACCAAGAGAGTGGGGTCAAAATTTGGTGTAAGCAGCTATAAAAGTGAAGTAAACTGACTAAGGTGACAACCTATAACATTTTCCAACAAATAAATGACGTATCAACCAATAAAGGGATACAATAGGAGGGTTGTAGAGTTTGGAGCTACACAATCTTGTGAATTTGTTTTTTGGGCATACACACTCTTGTGAATAAAATCATAGGAAACAAAACCTTATGAAAAAAAAACTTACGGGAAATTTGTCAAGCTACGACACAAACTGGAGCGTATTGAAGGAAGAAGATAAATTTGTTGAGTTACTATGTCACTGACCTCTAATATCAGTCTTGTAGTTGTTGTCAATAGTTGATACCAAATTTTTAGTGGATGTTTGTTCTATTATTTGATTTTGAACCCATTTCATGTAGCTTCTCCTTGTACCAATCCTGCATACCTCACTTTGAGATGATTTTTGGCTTGTGTTGATGTATCGAAGTTCTTTTTCATACAAGAGATCATGGATATGATTTTTTTAGGTGGTAGAGGCACCTTTAACTACAATTCAAAAATTTGGTGCATTTGTTGATGTGACCTTTACCATCATTACCACCTTTTCAATTATGAGTTCTCAATGCCCTTTTTGTCATATCTTTTTTAACTCATGTTACCTCAGTGTTAAAGTTAATCATCTCTGTTTTTTCATCTTGGTGTTGAATTTGATCATGAGATGGTGATAACAATCAAATGTATATCCTTACCTACCGAAAAAAAGAAGACAATAGAGTAAATTTGGGTTTAAAATGGGCCTCATAAGGAAAATATTAAAATAGTAAAAGCATGTGTACCACGACACATTAAGTTAGATATTTTATATAGTGAAGGTTAATCTATATTGTCTAATTAATGTTAGTTGCCAAGTAAATTGGGTTAATGCAGAGTTAAGAGGTGAGAGTAAAAAATAATAATAACATTTTTAGATTATTGTGCACACAATAAATGATGTAGTGTCAAAATATGTAGATTTACATTATATATTTTTAAATAATTCATAATTGATTAAATATACTATTGCCTTTCTTTTCCAGGTTACAAATTGGAAAACCCTCAAGCACTTCCCCTCATTTTGAGGATGGTACCCAGGGAAAAATCTAGAATCTCTAGGGCACAAGGCCAGTCAACAATAGGGCTCAAAGCCATTACAATAATATATGCATTAAGAGCTCATCATGTCACTTGCAGAAATTGAACCTAGGTGGGGAGGATAACAATCATTCCTCCCAACCACCCGAGCTAAACCCAATTGACTTACTATTACCTTTTTTATATACTTAATAATATATTTAAAACTCAAAAAATAAAATTATAATTAAATAAGAGTAAAATTTTAAAAAATAATAATAATATTTACTTCTTATAAATATTTTGTATAATACATAATTCGTTATAAAAATAATATAATTAATTAATTATTAGATATTATATATCACATATAATATATTTGTAATTGGCTAGTTGTTAGATATTATATATTATATAATATAATGAGTTATATTATATAATATATAACAACTAAAGAGTTATACTATATAATACACTATATAGTCAATTGGGTTTAGCTCGGGTGGTTGAGAGGAATGATTGTTATCCTCCCCACTTAGGTTCAATTGCCGCATGTAACATGTTGAGCTCTTAACGAGTATATTATTGTAATGGCTTTGATCCTTGTGTTGGCTGGCCTTGTGCCTTGAGGATTCTAGGGTTTAACCTGGGCGCCATCCCCAAAACGAGGGGAAGTAATCAAGGGTTTTCCCCAAGCTTTGTAACCTAGAACAAAATACATATTTTTTAATGACACATGATTAAAAGTATTAAACATTTAACACAATGATAACACAATTGAAATTATTTGGTTGTGAGTCTCCACATCACAATTTGTTACCAACTTACCACTTCATTACAATCTTAGTTTGATAATCATATAAGTAACCACTTAATGTTTGTGCCCATACATATAACAACATTTCCATAAACCAAGTTTCAAGTTCATATCAATTTTATAGGAAGTGTGCTTTAGTGTTTGGGTCCATTATGTGCTATTTCTCTTCTTCCTTTATTGTTATCAATCACACATCTTACATTGTCCTTCTCTGCCATTGTTTTAAGTTGTTTTTTTTATTTCACACATCTAATTTCTTAACATCGATAATATTTAAACAAGGAAAACTTCAAAATTAAGTCCATCTAATATATTGACTCTTTCACTTATAGCGATCATTTATTTATGTGATGTATATAATTGTAGGTATTATTATTATAATGCCAATTGGGTCTATATTTGGTGGTTGAGAGGAGTGTTATCCTCCTCACCCAAGATCAATTTTCACAAGTGACATTTTGATCTCTTTTGAGTATATTGTTGTGTTGTCCTTAAGCCTTGAAGAATCTAGTTTATCCAATGTACCATCCTCAAAATGAGGGGAAGTGCTCAGTAGGTTTTCCGGGATATTTATTTCATGAAAATAAAAAATATTATTATTATAGTGGTATATTTGTATATTGAAATTTTGTTCCATGCTAATTTATTTTTTAAACACATTTTCTTTCAATCATAAATAATTCATATTCTGTAATAGGAAAACTAATTATGTTCTTAGAGATAAGCATGAAAAAACCAAGTTATAATTCTCTTTAGCACTTAGTATATTGAATCTTGTCGGCTATAAATATAGTCATAGTGAAAGTGTGAAACTTCGGTATCATGAGAAGGGACATTGGCAGTAGAAGAACAAGATTTATTTCAATGTGAGCTAAAGCCAAGAGGCCTGAAAGTAGGTTGTGTTGTCAAATAGGTGGGGAATAGGGATGATAATAGTAAGGTAGTTCAATTTTGGTTGATATTGGAAGCTTCTGTCTTAACGATATTTCTATGGCCTTACCAAGTATATAGAATTTTTTTGACATGACATATGGAATATGATTCTATGGTAGGGGGACGAAATGGGTTAAGTACTATTTGATTTCAAGGAGGGAGAATAAGTTATAGGGTCTATTTTTTGTGCTAGGGAGGAGTTAATTGAGGCATTGAGGGGGTCTAAGGCTTATAATGATGAATTAAACCAAGGTGTAGAATTTATCCCTAACAACATTACCAAAAAAATGTAGTTGAGTGGTGGAGATCCCAAATCTAGCAAAAATACAAAGCCATAAAGAATTAAAGGATAAAGCATTATGGTTTTAGTACCAAAAGGTAGACAAGAAAGGAGAGGTCCTTAGTTTCTCAGTTCTCAAAGAAGGATATTAGGAGGATCGGAATAATGGTGCACAACTAACCTCGATGGAATTAAAACCAAAATTTGGAGGGTTCTATAGAAATTTTGAAGATCAGTGCTTCTATCTGGGTTCAAAACATGGCCCATTTAGAGAATCGACGTATAATTTTGGGGATTTAACTTGACCAAAACTAATATGAGGATAGGCAGTTGGAAATATATCAAAAGGGAAGGAGGGAAATTTAGATTTCAGGGGAAGGAAAAAAGAAAGAAGTGTATTTGATTGTGAAAAGAAAGGGTTAATATGGTGTTTGGTGAATACATGGGTATGGAGGGAGTTAAATCTATGTTATATGGAGCTTTAATTGGAAAGTTCACGAGGAAATCTATCAAGTAGGAGTTAATGTCTAGGTTATTGGAGAAAAACTAGGATGGTTTCCTTTGGTATATGCCAATAATTCCATACAATGGTTTGTTGGTGGATTTCCTTCAAATTTAAATTAGCTGATGATGTAGAGAAAATTTTGGTGAGGAAGTGGTATTGGGGACCATTCATCCTCTACATGAAGCATTGGAGTCCAAGTTTTGATCCAATATCAAAAACATCTTTTAGGAAATCAATATGGGTTTCCCTAATTTATCTGCCTATGAATCTCTGGAACAATATGCTTATGAATAATATTGTGGAAAGGCTAGGTAACTTCATGGACTATGATCTTGAATTTCAACCCAAATTTAATAGGAAATAGGTGAAGATATTAGTTAAATTATACCTAAGGGAGGGGTTTTTGTATGAAATATAAATAGAATGGGGGACTTGGAATTTCATCCATAGATTGGATTACTAGAAGATGCAATTTATATGCTTAAGATGCCATGAGATTGGTCATATTTGGGAAGACTATCCCAAAAGGGACAACAAGTGGATATGGAAGAAAAATGGAAAATTAAACAAGAGGAAATAAAATCCATGAGTAAAATGGTTAATGGTGAAGGAAATAGGGAGTCCATAACAATGAAGGTCTATGAAGAAAATATCTAGGTGGACACATATATAGAAAGAGCATAGCTAGGACAAGAAGAGGGTTCTAATACTTCTTCACCAAGAGAGGAAGAAGAAAAAATCATAGAGTAGTTAGAAGAAAAAGATAAATTATTCTTCAAATAGGAGCTCAAAAATAGGTATGCATACTCTAAATATATAAACCTTAACCTATTTAAATTTAGAAAAAGAAACATAATTTCCTTTAGAAAATTATTTTCTTCATTTTGAGGGTTTGGGAAGGGTAAGGGGGATTTCCTTGCACCACACCATAACAGAGGTAGGATATAACCCTAGAAAAAATTCCCTCTTCCAAAACCTCATGGATCTATCATCCTTTCTCGAGAAAATGACTCGAAGGTGGAAAGATGATCCAAATTGGATCCTCGCCAAAATATTTTGTAAACTTTGTAATAAGCATTTAATTATTTTTGGCAAATTTGAGATTTTTTTCAAAATTCCATTAGAAGTTTAAATGAATCATTGTGATGGTTGGCCTTCCAAGGCAGTCGATTAAAAATGAGGACTATAATGAAGAAGATGATTGAATGGAATATATAGGAGTAAATGAATAAGATAATGGCATAGATGAGAGCTCTAGGAAGAAATTTGCTTTATGATCAGAGGAGAATAAGAAATTGAGTTTTTCCCATGATAAGCGAAGATTGTTGTTGAGACATGACCATATGCAAATTTCCCGCCAATGAATAAAAATACACTAAATTTGTATATAGCTCACCCTTTTGTGATTAATTTCTTACTTAATTAAATCTCCAATCAACCTAGTTTTCTTCCCATTTGGGTTGCTAGGGAAAATATGGTGTCCATTAAGCCTTGAATGCTTGATATTTCTTTGTTTATGTGAAAAAGTTCTACATGCGAGTTAGTGGAAACTCTTCTATGTACTTAAATTGTTGCTTGTAGTTCAATCATTGGTTTAATGATGAATTCCCACTTTGGTTCTATTTGTTTCACTCGAAATTTTGATCTCCATTAGAAGTTTATGAATGGGAATAACTTAAAAATAACCATCATCCATCTAGATCTCAAATGAAATCAAGGGTGGAGAATCACTCGCCATTATCCATTGATTCTATTTCCAGTGCCTTGTAACTAGAAATTCTCTCTCCATTAAGACTGTTGGCATTGTTGTTGAGTAGTGAACCAAATGCAAAACAAAGTAGGCTTGATTTCCATTGGTGGGTATTCGATTGGCCCAAAATTTTTTATTGGATTTTATAAGTAAGAATTATAACCAATTAACAAACAAAAGTTGAAGAGGCATGATTTCAACCTATTTTTAACTGCAAATACCTCATTTAATTTTATTCTGTAGAGTATCCATGACGGTGAAATGGATAGGCCATAGGCCTACTGTTTTTGGATCATAAGGTATCAGAGTAGGTTCATCAGAGACTTTGAAGTAGCTATCGTGGGAAAATCCTTGAAGAGAGAGAGAAGTTGGAAGAGTTGAGAGACTTCAATAGGTATATACAAGAGGAAAGTCAGTATTGGAGATAGAAAGAAGATGAGATGGAAAAAGAACATGCTAAATTCTATGAATCCTTCACCACCACAAGGGTATAATTAGACAAGATCATATTGAAACTCTTGCAATTTGGGGATAAATTCACTCATCTAGATAATTGGCAAGTGGAGAGGTTCACCGAAGTGACTGATCAACTATACCAAGATTTGGTAGCGTCGAAAGAGTCCTCAAATAAACTACAAGAAAATATCCAAGAGACTAAGCAATCCCCTTCTGTTGCCACTTTAGAAGCTAAAACTATGATGGAGTCAAGCATGGTAAACTCACCTTCCAAGAACCTTCGTCAAGAGACCTTTGGTGACTTTGAAAAGCACACTAGAGGCAATGTCAATTCCAAGCTCACGAGGAAAATATGATATGATGGCCAAGGGCTAGACAAGGAAGGAAAATGGATTGAGGTCCCCATTGTAGCTTAATAGAGGCCCAAGTATGAAGGAATAGGATTTAGTGGATAAGAAGCCAAGAAGAGGAAGAAGAAAAAATTCATTCCCATGGAGTAAAATACAACTAGAAAAGGAGTGTGCAGTAAGCCACTCAAATTTTCTCATAGAGGCTTTAAAGAGGGAAAACAAGAGATGAATTTTCCATCTAGATCCACTCCAAATATTGGGAGACCAAGTAACCAAGCTAGCAAGCATCATCACAAATTGAAAAGGTATGGCATAATATCTTTGGTTTGTTTCTATTGCAAGAAAATGAGTCATAAGGCTAGCAATTGTTGGCACTCTAGAAGGCCAAACAACTCATGTAGGAACTTATTGCCAATATTTTATATTAACTGGACATTGGGAGGCCAAAGATTAGAGTATTTTCCTAGAACTCCATCCCAAGAATCAAACAACTAAGAAGAAATCTTGGAGAGTCAAGGTGAAGGGAAAATAGGAGCTACTTGCACTTGTTGCCCAAGGAGAAATGGTTTCCCAATGACCTATTTCAACAATGAATGACATGTCTAACCATGAGATGGACAATGGGCTTATGCCAAAGACAACCCCTATTTAGCTATTATCTTCCATCCTAGAATGGAGGCACCCTTTATTAGAGATTTGTCAAATATTTATTTATGGAAGCAAATGAGATAGTCACACAAATGCAGAGAAAATGAAAATTGAAGGGAGTTGAAGATTTTGGGGACCAAAGGCTGTAAATGGGAAGCTGTGATATAAATTGGATCCTTGCCAAAATATTTTGTAAACTTTTCCATAAACATTTAATTGTTTTTGGCAAAGTTGAGAAAATGTTCAAAATTCCCTTGGAAGTTGAAATGAACCATTGTGATGGTTGGCCTTCCAAGGCAATCCATTAAAAATGAAGGTTGTGATGAAGAAGAGGATTGAATGGAATATAGAGGAGAAAATGAAGAAGGGTAGTAATAGAGATGAGAGATCAAGGAAGTATTTTTCTTGATGACTAGAGGAGAAGACGACATTGAGTTTGCCCCACGATGAGAAAAGATTTTTGTTGAGCCATGAGCCATGGCCATTGTGCCTTGAATGTTTGATATTTCTATGTGTTTATGAAAAACAATATGTGTGTGAGTTAGTGGAATCTCTTCTCTGTACTTAAATT
Organism: Picea abies; assembly: GCA_900067695.1. Lineage (NCBI taxonomy): Eukaryota > Viridiplantae > Streptophyta > Pinopsida > Pinales > Pinaceae > Picea > Picea abies. The sequence continues at coordinate 16,689 of CBVK0100228700.1, read as the reverse complement.
GCTACTTGTAGTTGAATTTATGATTTAATGGTGAATTCCCATTGTGGTTTTAATTGTTTCACTCATAATTTTTCTCTCCATTATAATTTTAATGAATGCCAATAGCTCTAGAATGACCATCATCCATCCATATTTGAAATGGAATCAAGGGTGAATAATTACTAGTTGTTGGCAACTATTTTTATTCCTAGTTCCTTGTAATCAACAATTATCTCTCCATTTAGACCATTAGAAATTGTTATTGAGCAATGAACCAAATCTAAAATAGAGTAGACTGTCTTTCCATTGATGGGATTTCAACTGACCAAAATTTTGTTTTTTGGATTTTCAAACTAAGCATTGTAACCAGTTAACAAACAATAGTTGAAGAGAATTGATCTCAATCTATTTTTAATTGCAGATACCTCATTTATTTTTATTCCATAGAGTATCCGTGTTGGTGAAATGTACATGCCATAGGCCTACAATTTAAGGATCAAAAGAGGAGGTGTAAATTGGAAAGAGAGACAATCCCAATCAAGATATAATCTTATACCTAGGAAATATCCCTCTTAGTATGAGGAGAACGGTATTAAAAGAGGCTTAGCTCTAGATCATGTAATCCCCTCATATGTAGGGATGAAGTCCTATCTCTCCCTAGCAAAACATAGAGAGAAAAAATAAATTAAAGAATGAAAACAGATGACTATAAAAGGCTCACTTAGTGTGATGATGGCCTCAGACAAGGTGAATCCATGATCATCTTAACTCTTAATGTGAGACAAGTAGCGGGTGCCCATAAAAAACTAGCCTTAAAATATTGTTCATCAAATACAAGTCTAGCATCATTCTATTACAAGTGATAATGTATGAGGGAAATACAATTGTCTCTATTTTGGATTCCTATTGAAAAGATTGGTCATTTAGTACTTTAGACTTATAGGGAAATCAAGGGGATTGATTACTAGTTAGAAGGATTCCCTTGAACTTATCTATACTTCTTTGATGATTGCAAGGATACAAATTGAAATTAGGTCTAATAAAATGGGGAAGGTGTATAATATAATCAACCTATATGGCCCTTATGGAGAAAGGAATGACTATTAATTTTTTTTCAAAATCCAAGGATGGGATAAATTAGACAATGTGATAATAGGAAGTAACTTAAATATAACACTGAAATCATGATAAGTGTGGGGGGAATATGCTAGATAAAATCTTGTAGAATAATTTTTGTGCATGTGTTTGAGGACTTGGGTATTTGTGATGTGGAACCAATCCAAATTATCCCTACTTGGAGGTATCTTAGAAGTGGAAAGTGGGGGGTTCCAAGAGATTATATAGGTTTATGGTAGCAGAGAAAATAATGGAGGAACAATAAATATTAAAATAATGGGTAAGGGAAGGTGGCCAATCTTAAGATCATTTTCCTATCCTACTCCAAATAGAAAAGGAATATTAGAAACCACATGGACCTTCAATTTTAATCACTATTGGTTAGAAGAAGAAGGTTTCAAATAATGGGAGGAAGTGTGTCCCAAACTCAAGAGAATTAGCCACGTTTTAGCTTTCTAAGAAGTCTAAGAAGGTAAATAAACTAGTAGTGGTATGGGAAAATGAAAAATGGTAGAAAATACTAAAGTGAGTTAGTAGTTAGTAGAAATTTGGGATCAAATCAGAGACATCTATAAGAAAAATGATAAGGGTTTCTTCATTGAAGAAGAAAGTCTGGAACTAAAAGAAAATAGAAAATGCCAAAATGAATCTCCCAAAGAAAGAGGAAAAAGAGTGGAGGCTAAAAAGTAGAGCTACTTGGATAGCTGAAGGTGATGAAAACACTAAATTCTTCCAAAACTTTTCCAAACACCAAAAGAATATAAATACTATATAGGAAATAATAAAGGAAGAGGGAACAATAGCTAGAAAGTTTTCAGAAATGACAGAATCAAGCATAAAACACTTCAAATTGTTGTTTTATGAACCATTTAAGGCCAATATAACAAAAATATTAAAAATGACTTCTTTATTTCCAAGAATGATAAAGGAAGAACAAAATGAGGAAGAACTCAAATCAATTATGGTTTCCTTCAAGAAGGAAAAAAGTCATAGTCCCTATGCATGGATAGTTGAATTTTTTTGTGTGGTTTTTATGATTTTATAAAGGATGTAATGCACCTAGGGAGGATAAAATGGGGTACTTAGGGAGGTATCTAGGGGGATAATGAATGTAATGTGGCCACAATAATGGAATCACCCACTTGGTAGTTGATGGGTAACAAATAGGCCCACTATTTAGTTAAGAGGAAATAATATAATAATACGGGGTACTTGGAATGGACCCCAATGATTGTTTCATAAATATTTATAGAGGAAGAGATCAATTCAATAGAAGTTGACATGGCAAACTCTTATGTTTCTTAACAAATTCTCCTACAAAACAAACTTTCAACCATTCTTATGAGCGATATAGATATTGTGCGAAACTATATGATCAAGTTCACAAAGTTGATAGATTAGTTGGCCATCAGAACAAAGGTGGAGGGTAAGGAGTTGGTTTCCATTCCTTTGAATGGAATTTTACCTTACTAGAGGCATTTTGGTTAGGGTGTCTATGCTTGTGATAATATTCCAACTTTTTATAATCTATGTAATTCTTTTACTTTGGAAGAAATTAGGATATATTGTTGTTTAGAGCAATAACATGAGGTAGATGAGATTGTTCTCATTGAGAGGATGCATGCTTGCCACTAAAATGGGCCATGAAATCCAATTCCTCCATTTTTTCCATCCATAAAGTACCAAGATAGTTCACTAATTATAATGATCAAATCTAGATTATTCTTCTTTGGAGCATTGGAAACAATGTGGTGAAATTATACATGTTGGACACATGGAGGATTTTTTTTGTTTGGATAATGCTCTGCATTGGAGGAGGAGAGTTTGGAATTTCAAAGGAGGGATTTGAACCCTAGATAACATTAGGTTGCTTGAATGCTTGCATGGAGGCTTGGAGTTGACTTGGGGATGCTTGGGTTGTGACAATAATCATGTAGGTGGAGTGGACCTGAAAGAGCACATCACTATTGACCCATATATGTTTCTTTCTTTTACTTTTCCTATGCTTAGAAAATTCCTTAGTTTTTTTGCAGCCCCATATGTTCTGTGTTATACAATATGCACCCTTTATTTTCTGTGATACATATATTGTACCATACTTAGTCACTTTTCCATATCTTGGTTGGTTCACGGGTGATGAACTCGCAGAGAATTCTTTTACTTTTTCACAAGTCCGTTATCGACACTTGATTTCTTTTTGTCTCTTTTCTTGCAGACTCACGGAATGACGTTCTTTGCAACCCATCCTTGTAAGTCTGACCGAAAATTACCAACACTTAGCCTTTTTTTGACTCTCCACGGACTCACAGACTCATATAAATATTTCTTCCATTCTAGCTCCCTGCCATGACGTGTCCTTACACTTTCACATTTCTCGAGATTTATTTAATGTTAATCCTAAGGACTCAAGTGCTAGTTGAATTCCAAAAAGGTTGTTATTAATGACAATTTTATCGAGTAAATCACATTTATTTCATATTTATTCTTGCATCGAAAAGAGAACTTAAGTAATATTATCAAGTAATATCTTGTTATCATTATAAACAATGTCACATATAATTTCTCCAACCTGGTTAATATGGACGAGATAAAGAAACAATTCTGTGGAGACACTTTGAATTTGTTTTCCCAAGAAGATCACAACTATCATTGGTTGAGGTCCTACTAGCATTATGAAACTTTTCGAAACAAAGACAACAACAAAATCTGGATATCAGGAATAGCTCTTGCTAGGTGTATGCTTGAAGTTTTTGATTGCAAAGAGATAGTTACTTGGTTTGTAGATAAGTTTGTTCAGAATCAGAGGACAATTCCATTGCATAATGGTTCCCCTATTTCTTCGGCACCAATATTTTTCACAAAGAAATTAGCAGAGTCGACTCTCACGTACAAAGGAGATGAGGCTAGAAATTTTCTCAAAGGAATAAATAATGGAATTGAACTTCTACAAGAATATTTGAAAGACCCTGCAACAATGCTGCAATATTTATCCAAGATTCAGGTTAGTTCCTTGAAAGAATCATATCAAGAAATCACTTGGATTTTTACTAGAATCACTCATGAGGATTCTATGATGAATATTCCTCGATTGGCCCTGTATATTTTACATTTCATAGTTCATGAAAATGCTATCTTTGATTGGGAAAAAAATCATATCTAATGAAGTCTTTACACAATTAGTAAATTTCAAGAGTGAGAAGAAGTTTTACATGGCTTCTTATTTGATATTTGCCACTACATACTGTCACATTTTCAAAAGTTTGAGCATTGGAAAAGGGTGAATTGCAAGGTCAATCCAATAACCATGTGGTTTCAAGTTCTATGGAGACAAAAGGTTATTCATTACTTCTATGAAGTTTATAATGATTTTGTGTCTACATTCAAGAAACTTGTTTTCAGAGAGAATACCTCCAGATTGTCGTTAGAAGTATTTAAATTTCTAGATTCAAAGGGGATTTTGGAAAAAATGGATGATTATAATATTATTAGGATGTTTTGTTCTCATCAAAAACCCATTTTTCTCCCCTATTATGTACCAGATAAATTGTTTCTCATAGAAGTAGAAAGACAATACAAGTTCTGGTTCCATATTCTCTATGAAAAAAGAAAGAAATAGTTCATCCCTTTTCCTTGGAAAGTCGGTGAAATTCTATTGAGAGAAATTGCTAAAATTTCTAAATTGATGAATTTGCTTCCTATCTCGGCCAATACAATCTAAGATTTACAAAAGAGATTAAGGATTTTGTTCCTAATCGCTTCTTTTACAATCATATGACATCATTTGGAATCATCCCTGCATCGACTAATACACTTATATTTGGAGAAGAAGAAGGCGATTACCATGACCCTCCTGGTCAGGGTATTGAGAAAAAATCTAGTGATATTGAAACTATTGTAAGTACTACAGATCATTACAAGCAAAGGGGAAAACCCTCAGGTGAAAGAAGTGCACGATATCCTGTTGTTTCTCATAGAAGTGTTATTCCCAAAGTAAATTCTTATTCTGAATCATCTCAACAAAAGAAATCCTTGATTAATAACTCAGATGATGGTGGTGAGAAACACCCTCCTCAAGGAAAATTGGAAAACCCTCATAAGTTGAAAATAAAGAGAAAAAGAATCATCTCTCAACAAAAGGAGGAAGAACAACAAATACCTGGAAAATAAATTTCTCTTGAAGACATGGATTTAGACATGGATATCGAGAATATCTGGTTTCCTGATGAAGAAGAGCTAGTACAAGATAACACATAATTTGCTGCTAAACTGGACATCCAGAATGAAGTCTTCTCAAATGAAGAAACTTTCTCTGTACATAATTCATTGTTTGATAAATATTCCAAGAAATTAATTTTTGAAAGAAATTCAAAGAGTAAAAGGGGAAATTCTTGTTCCACAATTGATCTTAGATACATACACCCATCTAAAATATCTTCAATCCACAAAGTTACATGAGATGCATTAGATTTTTCCATAATTGATATAGAAGAATAAAATCTCACTCTTAAATAAGGAGCGAAAGAATTGGAAGTGACCTTGATGCCTCCACCTATATTAGCCACCCCAGTTTCCATAGTCCAACATGGCGGGAGTTTTCAAAGAACCCCAGAAGTAAGCTTAAGACTTAAAGTAGCCTCAAGTATACTTATGGCTATTCGACATTTCATTGAAGAAAACATAAAGAAAATAATACCAATTAGGAATATTTGAATGTAGACATAGCAAATGATGAAGGATTTCTCAAAGATGGAATTTCCATGTTCACTGCAAAGTTTTTGGCAATGACAGAACAAAGAAGAAAACAAGAAGATTTGCCTTCTCAAAGTCATATAAAGAAACTAAAATCATGTTGGATTTAAATAATTAATATATTAAGGGGACTATTAAGTTAACTTAATGACTTAACACACAAAAGATTGAGGCTTATTCAAAATTGACTGAGTTAGATATTGCGGACAATAAGAAACAGTTGATTGTAACTCAATCAAATAATTCTCCACAGATGAAATATAATGTAATAAATGATCTCTCAAAATGAAGAATTACTTTCCCATTCATGGAAGTTGTGAAAATCCCCTAGTAGAGGAAATTTTTTAGATGAACCAGTTCATAGAATGGAAGTTGTTGCATCAGGTTCAAGGCAACAACAAAATAATTTAAATAGAACGAAAGGTAAGGTCCCAACTTTCTATATCACAATATAAAATCATGATGTTGTCCTTAATAATTGCATGGTTGATATAAGATCTACAAATAACATCATCCCATTATCAATCATGGAAGCACTGGGGATGGGTTGCACAAAATATTATGAAATTGGTGAAAGCATTTATGCCATAGACTCAAGAAAAGTTCCTGCATATGGAGAAATCAAATATTTCTATGCCTGGATAACTGTTTCTCCACATATCACAATTGTATTCACAATCAAAATTGTTGATATTCCTCGAGATTATGGAGTAGTTCTCAGAAGGGATTGGTCTGCAATGATAGGGGGGTACATCATGAATGACAAGAGTTGCATGATGTTACCAAATAAGGATGGAACAATGCTAAGAGTTCCATGTGAACCAAGGAAACCTTTCTCTTTCAAGAATAAAGATAATGTATTGATGCAAGGCTATGTCGATGCCGACATGGGGAATTGAGCTATGATGGACCAAGAAAAGCATGATGTTTCATAAATTCAGGAAGAAAAATCTTTCAAAGGATTTTGGAGGATGTCCTTTGATGGTGCATGTTCCGGTTTCGGTAGTGGTGTTGGAATTTTATTTAAAGATCCAAATGCAACTATACACCTGCATGCCATGATATTGGAATTCCCTTACACAAATAATGAGGTATAATATGAGGTTCTAATCCAAGGGATGATCTTGGCTTTGGAAATGAAAATCGAGCATTTGATTATAACTGGTGATTATGAACTAGTTATAAATCATGTTACTCAAAAATACAAAATTAAGAAAGAAAGGATAAAAATGCATGCTAAAGGAGTAAATGAACTAATGGAATCATTTAGTTCATTTAATTTATCTTTCATCCCAAGAGAAAGGAATCAAAAGGCATATTCTTTGGCAGTTTCTGCATCATTGTTTAATCTAGACGATTTGCAAGATAAGAACACCTTCCACGTAAAAATATTTTTTAGGCCCTCTATCCCTGACAACCAGGAATACCTTAAAGTATTCGAGAATGATGAAGAGTTGAATGAATTTTTTTCCAATTCAGGAGAAGTTGAAGAAACCATTCAATCAAATTCAAAAAATTGTATTAAATTTGAATCTTTGTTTTCTCAAGATGATCAGACCAAGAAACTGAAAGAAGAAGAATCTATATGAAAGATACAAAAAACTCAAAAGATAAATATTGGCACTATAAGTTCTCCTAAATATGTGAATATTGGAATCAATTGTACACCATAAGAAGTTGATCAATATACTGCTTTATTTAGAGAGTGCTTTGATGTTTTTGCATGGAGTTATGATGATCTTAAAGCATATGATAAAACAATCTTCCAACATATCATACCTCTGAAAGAAGGTACCAAACCATTCAAACAAAAGATGATAATAATAAACCCAAAACTAAAGACTCTGGTTAAAATAGAACTTGAAAAGTTGAGGAAAGTTGGGATAATTTTCCCAATTAGACATTCATAATGGCTATCTAATCCAGTGATTGTAAAAAAGAAAAGTGGAGAAATTTGATTATGTGTTGATTTTTGAGATCTAAACAAAGAAAGTATAAATGAAAATTATCCTTTGTCGAAAATGGAAATGTTACTCCAACAAGAAGTTGGTTAAGCTCTTATGTCTATGTTAGAAGGATTTTCAGGATATAATCAGGTTCTTGCTGCATAATAATATAGGTTAAAGACTGCATTCATCACACCATGGGAGACATATGCTTATGTACAAATTCCATTTGGATTAAAAAATGTCAAATCAACTTTTCAAAGGGCCATGGATCATGCTTTCAAAGGGTCATCGATCATGCTTTCAAATACTTAATTGGGAAATTCATGGCTGACTACCAAGATGATCTTACTGTATATTCTAAAACAAGAGAAAAACATAATGATCATTTAAGATTTTTTTTTGAAAGATGTGGAATATATTTAAACCCCCAAAAATGTTTGTTTGTTGTTTCTGAAGGAAATTTATTAGGACATATAGTTAGTAAGGAGGATATTTATATTGATCCTAAAAGAGTAAATGCAATTAATTAATTGAATCCTCCAACATAAAAAAAAAGGGAGTCCAATCATGCTTTGGTAAAATTGATTTTGTGAGAAGATTTGTACCAGATTATGCAACAATAGTTAAACCAATAATTTTGTTGCTTAAAATGAATCAGAGATTTGAATGGACTGGAGATATTCAACGAGCTTTCAATAACATCAAACATGCAATTTAAATTGCTCTAGTATTAATAAGTCCAGATTTGAATAAAGATTTTATCATATACTCTTTTGCCTCAGAAGAAACTATTGCCTCAATTTTAACACAAAGAAACAATAAAGGACAATAAATCTCGATAAGCTTCATGAGTAAAACTATGCATGATTATGAGATGAAGTATTCAAATATAGAAAAGAAAGCACTTTCCTTAGTAAAGGCAATAGCTCATTTCAAGACTTACATTTTATCTTCTAATGTTATAGCATATGTTGCTTCTTCTCCAGTAAAAATTCTCCTCAATCAACAATTAAGAGAAGGAAAATGGGATAATTGGCTTGCAAAAATACATGAATATGATATTGAGATCAAACCACTACATGCAATTAAGGGACAATGATTGTGTAAACTTATTGCTGGAAATGATTCATTAAATGGGTGTGTATCAATCACAACAAGAGGATCTACATCAAATTCTGATTTGTATAAAGATATCATTTTTTATTTGAAATCAGGAAAATTTCCAAATGGCATGTCATCAAAAGAAAGGATGACTCTGAAAATGAAATCAACTCAATATGTAATAGTTGCTCAAATCTTGTTTCACATAAATTTTGATGGAATGTTGCTAAGATGTGTAGATGCAACAACAGATGAAGAATTAATTAAAGAATTTCTTGAAGGAGTTTGCGATGGTCACTTTGAACCAACAACTACTGCACATAAGCTAATAAGGGTTGGTTATTATTGGTCAACAATTTTCAAAGATTCATATATAAAAATAAGAAAATGCATAACTTGTCATAAATTTTTAGGAAAGATGAAAAGGGATGCAATGTCTTTACAACCTATATCAGTTGAAGAACCATTTTCACCTTGGGTGCTTGATGTTGTTGGACCAATAAACCCAAAATCAAGTAAATTCCATTTATATATTCTTACTTTGGACCAATAAACCCAAAATCAAGTAAATTCCATTTATATATTCTTACTACTACAGACTTTTTCACAAAATGGAAAGAAACAATAGCATTGAAGAAGGAAGACTCAAAAGAACTTATAAAATTTGTTAAGGATAATATTTTATCAAGATTTGGAGTTCTAGATAAATTTATTATAGACAATGGATCAATTTTTGTTGGATCAAAATTCACAAAGTTTTGTGGAGAGTTTGGTATTTTAATTGGACAATCATCCAATTATTATCTTCAAGGAAATGGCTTGGCTAAGTCTACAAACAAGACTTTAGTTCAAATCCTAAAAAATACTATTGATCAAAATCAAAAGAATTTGCATTTAAAATTAATAGATGCATTATGGGCAAGTAGAATAACACCAAAGGAAAATACTGGGACATATCCATATAATCTGGTGTATGTAAAACAGGCAAGAATGCCAATCAATTTGGAAATAAATGCTTTAATATATTTTGTAAACATTGAGGATTTAGAAGAAGTCTTACCACTACATAAGATATACATTCAACTCATCAAACTAGAGGAGCAACGAAATGAAGCGTTAGATCATATACATTCAACTCATCAAACTAGAGGAGCAACGAAATGAAGCGTTACATAAAATGAATCAAAGGAAACAAAGTCTTAAAAAATATTTTGATCAAAGTGCAACAATAATTTTTTTTCAGAAAGGGGAATTAGTACTACTTTGGAATAAAGACAAAGAGAAACCCTCTATGCATACAAAGTTTGAGGCATTATGGATTGGGACTTATATCATCGAAAAAATCTTGGGGTATAATTATTATATGCTCAAAGATATGAAAGGTATAGCACTAATGTTTCCAGTCAATGGGAAACATCTTAACAATTTCTTCGCTTGATCAAATTTCTTCCTGGATTGTACATAATTTTATTTCTTTGTTATGTATATTCTCATATTTTTGACTCCATTTTCCCAAAGGAGAAGACATCTAGCCTTCATATTCTAGATTCTTGGAAACCCGTGGGGGGTTACCATCCCGCAATTGGAGCCAATTAGTTTTTTTTTTTGTGTGTCTAGGGGAATCAGTAACGACGACGGTATTTGGCTACTACGTGACATAGGTTCGAATCCCTGTCGGCTGCCTTATAACCCCTAGGGAGAACCACACCGCACACAAGCCTGGCCTCCATATAAGACGAGGTTTGAGCTCGTGACCTGCTTAGCAGCACGAATGCCTTAACAGTACATCTACTGACCACTAGACCGCACCCCTGCAGGCTAGTTGGAGCCAATTGTTGACCCCTATATGTTTCTTTTAATTTTCCTATACTTAGAAAATTCCTTAGTCTGTTTTGGCCCCATATGTTCTATGTTATACAAGATGCTCCTTTCTTTTCCATGATACACATATTGTACCATACTTAGTCACTTTTCCACTTTCTTTTCCATGATACACATATTGTACCATACTTAGTCACTTTTCCATGTCTTGGTGGGTTTGCAGGCGACAGACTCGCGGGGGATTGTTTTACTTTTTCACAAGTCTGTTACCAAAACTTAGTTTCTTTTTGTCTCTTTTTTCATGGACTTGCAGAATCATTTTCTTTGCAACCCATCCTTGTAAGTCTGACCGAAAATTTCCAACACTTAGCCATTTTAGGACTCTCCGTAGACTCATATAAATATTTCTTTCATCCTCGACTCCCCGTCATGACGTGCCCTTACTCTTTCACACTTCTTGAGATTTATTTAATGTTAATTCTACGGACTCAAGTGCTAGTTGAATTCCAAAAATCTCATTATTAATGGTATTTTTCTCGAGGAAATCATATTTATTTCATATTTGTTCTTGCATTGAAAAGAGAACTTTAGTAAGATTATCAAGTAAGATCTTATTATCATTCTAAACATTGTTACAAAGAAGTTCACCAAACTGGTTAAGATGGCTGAGAGAAAGAAACAGCTCTATGGAGACACTTTGAATTTGTTCACCTGAGAAGATCACAACTATCATTGGTCTAGGTCCTACTGGTATTATGCAACTTTGCCAAACAAAGACAACAACAAAATCTAGACATCAGGAATAGCTCTTGTTGGGTGCGTACCTGAAGTTTTTGACTGCAAAGAGATAGTTACTTGGTGTGTAGATAAGTTTGTTCAAAATCAAAGGACAATTCCATTATAGAATGACTCCCCTATTTCTTTGGCACCAACAATTTTTAGAAAGATGCTGAAATTACAAGAGACGACTCTCATGTACAAAGGAGACAAGGCTAGAAATTTTCTCAAAGGAAGAAATAATGGAATAAAACTTCTACAAGAATATTTGCAAGACCCTGCAAAAATACCACAAGATTTATCCAAGATTCAGGTTATTTCATTGAAAGACCCATATCTAGAAATCACTTGGCTTTTTACTAGAACCACTAGTTAGTATTCTACGCTGACTATTCCTCGGTTGGCCCTGTATATTTTACATTTCATAGTACATGAAAATGTTATCTTTGATTGGGAAAACAACATATCTAATGAAGTCTCTACACAATTAGTAAATTTCAAGAGTGAGAAGAAGTTCTACATGGATTCTTATTTGATATTTTCCATTACATACTGTCACATTTTCAAAAGTTTGAGCGTTGAAAAAAGGGTGAATTGCAAGGTCGACCTAGTAACCATGTGTTACCAAGATCTGTGGAGACAAAAGGTTATTCATTACTTCTATGAAGTTTATAATGATTTTGCTTCTGCATTCAAGAAACTTATTTTAGGAGAGAATACCTCCAGAGTGTCATTAGAAACATTTGCCTTTCTATATTCAAAGGGGATTTTTGAAAAAATGAATAATTATAATATTATTAAGATGTTCTGTTCTCATGAAAAACCCATTTTCTACCCTATTATGTACTAGATAAATTGTTTCTCATAGAAGTATCAAGATAGTACAAGTTTTGGTTCCATATTCTCTATGGAAAAATAAAGAAACAATTCATCCCTTTGCCTTGGAAAGTTGACGAAATTATGTTGAGAGGAATTGCTAAAATTGATGAATTTGCTTCCTATCTCGACCAATACAATCTAAGATTTGCAGAAGATATTAAAGGGTTTTGATCCTAATCACCTCTTTTATAATCATATTATATCAATTGGAATTAGTCCTGCATTGAATAATACCCTTATATTTGGAGAAGAAGAAGGTGATATCCATGACCCTCCTAGTCAGGGTATTGAGAAAATTTTTGGTGATATAGAAACTATTGTAAGTACCACATAACATTACAAGAAAAGGGGAAAACCCTCAGGTGAAAGAAGTTCCCAGTCTCCTGTTTTTTCTCACATAAGTGTTGTTCCCAAAGTAAATTCTCAGTCTGAAGCATATCAACAAAATAAATCCTTGACTAATAACTCAGATGATGGTGGTGAGAAACACCCTCCTCAAGGAAAATTGGAAAACCCTCATAAGTTGAAAAGAAAGGGAAAAAGAAACAACTCTCAACAAGAGGAGGAATAAAAACACATACCTGAAAAATCAATTTCTCTTGAAGACATGGATTTAGACATGGATATCGAGAATATCTGGTTTCCTAATGAAGAAGAGTGATTACAAGAGGACACACAATTTACTGCTGAACTAGCCATCCAGAACGAAGTCTTCTCAAATGAAGAAACTTTCTCTGTGCATAATGCATTGTTTGATAAATCTTCCAAGAAATTAATTTTTGAAAGAAATTCAAAGAGTAAAAGGGGAAAATTTTGTTCCACAATTGATATCAGAGACATACACCCATCTAAACTATATTCAATCCACAAAGTTACAGGAGATGCATTAGATTTTTCCATAATTGATATGGAAGAAGAAAATCTCATCCTTAAAGAAAGATTGAAATAATTGGAAGTGGCCTCGATGCATCCACCTATATTAGCCACCCCAATTTCCATAGTCCAACTCAACGAAGTTTTCAGATAACCCCATAAGTAAGATTAAGACTTAAAGAAGCCTCAAGTCTACTTATGGCTACCCGAAATTTCGTTGAAGAAAACATAAATAAAATAATGTCACTCATTTTAGATACATGGGACTTAACAAAAAGTTGATCATCTCTTGGTCTCAAGATACATAATACCAAGGAATATTTGAATGCAGACATAGAAAATGATGAAGGATTTCTCAAATGTGGAGTTTCCATTTTTTCCGCAAAGGTCTCGAAAATGACATAACAAAGAGGAAAACAAGAAGATTTGTCTTCTCAAAGTCATATAAAGCAACTAAAAACATGTTGGATTCAAATAATCAATATATTAAGGGGACTATTAAGTGAACTTAATGAATTAACACACAAAAAGACCAAGGCATATTCAAAATTGATTGGGTTAGATATTGCGGGCACTACTATTGAGGTATCAAATCCAATTCTCCTAGCTAGACAATAATTTGAAGAACATGTTGAGAATTTAAAAGATTATCGACAGAGAAATTTGACAGTATGGTGGAATATACTAATGATGATATTGATAGTTGGTTTGTGGAATATATAAATATAAATGAATATATTGAGACCACATCGCAAAATTTATCAATTGACTCTAGAGAAATTGAAGTGAATTATTTAATATCAAAGTCAAGAAATAAGTGACCGTTTCTCCTCTAAGAGAATATATTGAAGAATGGCTAAACAAGGCTACAACCAAGATTATTGAGATTCCAATTGAAATAGTTAACATCGGTCATGTAACCACAATAAACAAGGATACAAAAGGATCTTCAACAAGAAAACAAAAAGAGAGATATTATATCATAGTAAGTCCATACTGATCACATTCCTTCTTTCCTTTTCAGGATTCATCTAGTTGTATTTATTCTTTTGATAGAAAAATATAACTGAATTTTGATAACTTCTTTCTGTCCAGATCTTGTTGTTCATTCTCTATCCCATATCCACATATTATTCCTCGTTTTTCTTGTATATATTTTTTATGGTCGATGGGAGCCTCAATTTCAATCCATTTATGGACAAATGACTTTAAATTGTTGATACTGTAAAAGACTATTATTTTTGAGAAACCCAAGAGAACTATTTCGGGGTTGATTTTGACGGTGTTTTATAACTCTGATTTTTGAGTATAAGATATTTGAAATCAACTCATCAAATTATATTTTTGATCTTTATATGTAATACTATTTCAAAGTTCTCTCATGTGTTGGACCATATTTCCTTTTATTTCTAAATGTGATAAAAAATATCTGAAACTGTGATGGATGTGAGGATGTTTGTTATTTTCTGTAATTCAATTACTTTTGGAAAGTGTGATGTTATAGTTCCATCTTTTAAATTTTTTTTGAGCGATAAATATTTGGATTTAGTTTTAATCATAATCCTAAATTATTACATTGATGTTTGAAGAAAAAATATTCTGAAGAACATACAAAGGAGTACCACCTCTATAAAAATGTAGGAGGAGTGTTGGACCATAGATGGGGATATCCCTTGTCTTGGAGCCTTTCATGTGGATTTTCATCACCACATAGCTTGATATGTGTCACTTGCAGGAGAGTTTCACTTGCGTGGGCCTACTTGTTTCTTATAGGTTTCTTGTAGTGGAATAGGTCATCTTGGTTTGTAGATATCGCTTTATTTATCATATAAAATAAAGGAAGGAGAGAGTCATTCTCATTGTTATTATTGTACTCTTTTATTTTTACTTTTCTTATAGGTGTAAGTCACTATGGTTCATGAGGAAACCCTAAGAGAATTTTTGAAGAGCAAACAGGACATCTTTGTTAGGAAACTACACTTTGTGAGATGCTCGTGTTTGATCTTGGGTACAAGAAATTATAGATGACGATATCATAATCAACTCTTGGAGAACTTACATATTATATTTCTTGGGTTAGAGATGTAGGAGTAGTGCTAGTTTCTATCTCTTTCTCTCTCTCTTGTTCACTCTTCATTGTACTTTATCTCTCTTGTCTTTAGGTGCTAGGGTTTCTTGATCATTCTTGGAGTCTAGGGTTAGGGATTTATCCCTAAGGAGGAATTTGAGTTAGGGTTTGGTGTTAAACCCTAAGTTGTTCTTATTGAAGAGGAGGATAAGAAGAGATTCCTTACATAAGGCCAAAGAGAACTTGCTAGTGCGGCTCTAGTTTTTCAAAGTATCTTGGTGGAGTTATGTTTTTTTTATTTTTTTTCCTAGATAGTGTTGCAAAGATATTTGAGGTTTAAAAAAATTATTTTAGGATGAGAGTGTGTACTTGAACTTCATCTCTTACACACACACACACACACACACATGAAGTTTCCAATTGTCCAAAATGATCTTGTTGTAGATTTGATTTTTAGCTATCATTGTCTTCATGGTTTAGTAATTTTTAACTATAATTGTCTTCATGCACTAGAAAATTTGGGTCATTTTGTGACGGCTATTTCGATGCTCCTGCGATGTTATGTCGTGGATATTGTGATGAATCTTGAGTCTCTCAAACTTCGTATCATAGAACTTGGAAATTTCGACGAACTTGAATTATCGTCGCAAGTGCGACAACCGTAGGAAACTTCTCACAATTGCGACAAAAAAAGAAATATTGTTGCCAATACGAGGATATAGACAATCTAAGTGAAGCCAATTGTTCATCGCAATTACGACGACAATTTTTCGTGGTCTATATAGCAAATTTATCGCAGGAATTTTTATTGTCGTTGACATTGCGACGACATCTTTTCTTGTATTATATAACAAATTCATCGCAGGATTATTATTTTCGTTGCAATTGGGACGACAACTTTTCTTGATTTATATAGAAAATTTGTCGCAGGAGTTTTTATTGTTGTCACAATTGCGATGACATATTTTCTTGTTTTCTATAGAAAATTCGTCGCATGATTATTATTGTCGTCGCAATTGCGACGACAACTTTTCTTGATTTATATAGCAAATTTGTCGCATGAATTTTTATTGTAGTTGAAATTGCGACAACATCTTTTATTGTTTTCTATAGAAAAATCATTGGAGGATTATTATGGTCGTCGCAATTGCGACGACAACTTTTCTTGATTTATATAGCAAATTTGTTGCAGGAATTTTTATTGTCGTTGAAATTGCGATGCAAATTATTTATTTTAAAAAAAATTAAAATTTTATTTTTGGGCTAATTGTATGCTCTCAATATTGAAGGTATATATTCTCTTTATTTATATTTATGTGCGTAAGTGTATTTAGTACTAACATAATGTTTTACAAGATAATTCATGAATGCTACATT
>CBVK0100228699.1:0-24332 GCA_900067695.1 Picea abies | reverse complement strand
AATCCGCTAAAAATAGCAAAAAACCGCCCAAAAAAACATTTCGGGGTGTTTCCCTGAACCCCTCGGCCCCGGGCTACCGCCCGGTGCCAAACTCTCCACGTAACCAGGGGGGGGCATACCTGCCCCCCCCTGGGACCCCCCTAGGAAAGCGCCTGACGCACACAGCAGGGCCCTAGCTGAAGGGATCGTCAGACGCAGTCGTCGTATCTGATGCACCCACACACACACACATGCAAAGAATATAACACACACCCAACAATGACAATATCTTGACTCTCATTTCCTTTCCAATGAGAGGTCTCGGGCGACACAGGGAGAACCATAATTACTCTTTGATGTCCTTGACCCCCATAGCATTCAACTTCAACACTTTCTCATGATACGGTGGGTCTTACTTTGCAACTATTGCAGTTGTTTCTTATATTTGTCGAAGACCTCTAAACTTGGTTGGGCTATCAATTCCTACAGAATTCGTGATACTCCTTACAGGTTTCATTGCCTACTATTCAGAGTATGTTCCTCCTTAGAATGGTCCTCTTCCTTTATCACAACCACCCTCAAGGGCGCTACAGTTTTCTACATCAACACACAGTTTTAGTTACTATGCAACACCCTTCCTTTTTGAGTTACATGACACGAGCATGGGGCATGCCTGCCTCATTTGTACACAATTTATTTTTACACACCTTATCGAAGGTTGGGTCCTATAGGTTCCCTTCTCCCTCTAATGGGTCACTCTTTGATACTCTCACTATCACTCTCTCTTACAATGACACTCTCAGTAGAAGAAACATTATGAATTTTGGCTATACGTATGCTCCTAACCTCATACATCAGGGGGCATCTGTTATCACTGAAATTTCATCCGCAAATGGTTACAGGAATCTAGCATCTCCAAACAATTATGAGTTCACCCATGGACCAAAATTACCAAAAAATCATTTCTAAAAGGTCCAAAACTATACAGCTAGTTATAAAATTAAGCTGTGTTATGACTACACAGGGCGTGCATGCACATGCGCCATCTAGAAATGCATGAAAAGCGTACATGTGCACGATGCACAATTGTGGTCGCTAAAAGCCATGCACACCTAATAACGACACATTTATGAGATTGGTCGGCCTCCTACCCACTTCTGGTTCATCTTCCAAGTTGATTTGACATCCAAATCTCAGTTGGATCCAACTAGGTGGCTGGTCAAAGCCCTACAAATGCCATAAACAACCCCTTTTCACACTAAACGTTGGTTGCACAATACCTGAAAGTGATGCTATAAAACAAGGCCATGGGTGCACTACATTTTCAAGGAATTCATTTGCAAGGTTATGTTGTTTCTATTCTCTTGGCAAATCCTCTTTTCGCATCAAGATCATACTAGCATCATTACATTTGGGCAATCCATATCACCTCTTGAGTGGATTAGCTTGGGATTCTTTCACCATTTCTTTCAAAGTTGTAAGAAGAGCTTAGTTGTGGGGATCCAAGAGCCATCCCTTGGAGGAAGAAGGGACCCAAAGTCCTCTTTCTTCTTGGTGTTTTATTTTCACTAATATAATCCTTGTCATTGGTGACATGAGTCTTATTGGTTTTTTTGTTCTTATGTCCTTATGCTCAATAGTATAGTTGTTCTTTCATTTCTTAGTTTAATTCTTAGATTAGTATTTTATGTTTCTCTTTCTAACCCTTTCGTTTATTGTTGTCTTGCTTATCTAACCCAACTAAGCTTGTAAGAACCTATGTTTTTCTCGTTTAGGTGACAAAAGAGGCGCAACAGATTGGTGACTCCACTGGGGATAGGTATCAATTTCCTACCCCATTTGAGTTTTTCTAGCTCTTCTTTTGGTTTATTTAACCTACAAGTACCTGAAACAGCCCAATCCGACCTGCAAAACATCCAATTCAAAGTTGAATTGAGAGAATTCCATCCAGAATTTTCTTCACGGCCATGTCTCAGGTGTGCACGGGTTTATTGGCCCACAGTCACACATTATGTGCACGTGCGCCAAAATTACTGTGTTGTTCATCTCCCTTTGTGCACCTGTGCCCAAAAGTCTCTTTTGTTTTGTGCACAGGCTCTCAGTGCGCCTCTGTCTACTCTAAGACCCTCACACCTATGCATAAAATTACACATTGTAAGCCTCTTTGTGATTTGGGGGAGGCCCCTAGCCTTCTTAAAAATGATTTCATGCATGTTGTAATTTGTACCACACTTAGTTCCCTCTCCATATAAAGGGATTACTCAAAACACATAGGCACTTAGGGGGTTTAAAATCATTATCTCCTCTTTTGCTTTCATTTTTCCACATGGATGGCTTGCTTTGACTAAAAGTATAAGTCAGAATCATTTGTAATCACATAAAACTTGCATTCGGACCAGAAGTTGGATAACAATTGTTTAGTATGCTCTTCTCTCATGCTTCAAAGTGACCTTGAGAATCAGAAAAAGGTTGCAGGACAATTTCATCTCCCTTAAAAAGACTAAAACCTTTAGGAGAGGACAACAACCCCCTCGGGACTCCTCTTAGTTTATTTTTCAAACACATCTCAAGATTGTAATGGGCCCATACATGCCCACATGCTACAAAGATAGGATAGTGTTGAAATGTACTTTCTTAGATTAAATCACTAGGGAAGTTTAAAGGTTTTGTAACGGGCCCATACATGCCCACATGATCACAATCTATGATAGTTTCAAAACTTTCTTAGATTAAATCACAATAGGGAGTTAAAGGAATAGTAAAGGACCCACATGTCCACAAGCTAGCTTCCTAGGGACATTTGAATTACGCAAGGTTGTACCAAAGTCATTTAGTTAATTAGGTAATCAACACTTGTAAGGACCAAGCTAATTCCACATGCAGCAAGGTGACACCTAATTCATTAAAACATTGGCACACTTTCATTCATTCACACACAAAAGTCACTTATCACTCACATAGTTTTCATCTCAAAATGTGGAGGTCAAAGTAAGTTTCCTCCAAAGGGATTCTGAAACACCCCTTTTCTTGACAAAACTATCCACTCCCATTTAATTTCAACGAGATTGGCTCACACCCCCAGTCTCTCAAACAAATCACATCTAAAACTTTTCTAAAAACTCACTAAGTTTTCCTCCACAAAAGGTGCCAAAATAATTTTTTTAGTCTAGGTAGTATTTTGGGGATAGGCATCCAAATAACTCACCGTTATTTGGTTCTCACATTGTCAAAACAATAGAAGTTGTCAAAAAGGGAACTGTAAATCCTCCAAGTCAAGTGTTCCTAACACCATAAGGCAGGGAGATACCCATGAAGGGTTGAAGGCTGAGTTCCATTTGTTCTGTGCGTCCCCCCCCTTGAGGCACCCACCTCTTGGAAGGGATCCATCCCATGACCCATTTCTTAGGCCGAAAATCTAAATGTCGCACTTTGACCGAGGTACCTAGTGACCAAATTTTAGGACATCTACCTAGGTGGAAATTGTGGGCTGCAATTGCACCTTGATCGCATTTTGTGTGGCTATTGGGAAATATCGCTAGATCTTTCAGGATATGCCCCCTTTACCCCTCATTATAACTGATTACTTCATCCTTCACTAGTTTCTCTTCCGGTGACTTCAAACCCCACTGTTGAGTACTATTGGAAGGTCTAGTGCTATTTGAGAGGAAGGACATTACATATTTTAGGACATAAGAATTTGTTTTCTTTGATCCCCCACACGGAAAAAACCCACTTATCCACATATATGCTTCTTTTTCAAAAGACTTTATGTATGATGCACTTCTGATTACATTTGATTTAGATATATATCGTGTAAAGTTCAAAAATTGCATCAAATGCTCTTGTTTATTTATTGCTCTCACCACCATCCACACACATCAACTCAGCTAGTCAAACATCATAGGGGACCCACAGAACCCCCATCATTCCAGACACTTGCTGAACCTCCCTCCTATTTTAGAGGGAGTTCCTAGTCTTGCCAACTCATCGGCTCCACCTTCTCACACCCCTGTGAGTGCCATTGTCTTAGGATCAGCTTTTCTTGGTTCCACCTTACTTGGGTCCAATTTCCAAGGTCCATTGTCCACTCTCTCTCCTTTACACAGAAGCGGGGGGCCAACTTTCTCTCAAGGGGGAAGTACCAACCCACCTAACCCCCCTCAAGGGTTAGGTTCACAGAACACTCACACCATGGCTGGAACTAATCCTCCTCCACCACTCTAGATGCCATTTTTGGCCTCTCTTAACATACCAAATCTAAGAAAACTCACAAATGATCCTATATTGCATGACCCCACATGGCCTACAATGCCTACCAAACTACCTTCATACATTCCCAAGTTTGAAGGAAAGGTAGGGGATGACCCTGCCAACCATGTCATGACTTTCCACTTATGGTGCTCTTCCAACAACATTATGGATGATTCCATCCGACTACGATTATTTCAATGCACGCTCACTAGCCCATCAGCCAAATGGTATGTAGACAAAAAATCGGGGTCCTATGCAACTTTCGAGTCCTTGGCCAAAGCATTTTTGACCTTCTTCCAATTACCAATCCGCCAAGAAAATGGTCTTGAACTACTCTCTAATTTTAAACAAACCTCAACCACACATATCGCTGATCACATTCATGAGTGGCATCGACGACATGGTTTGTGCAAAGTTGAAACCACCAAACAACAGTGTCTTGATTGGTTTCTCAGATCACTTGTCTCTCTCCTCAGTAAAGATGTATCTTCCACCTTCCCTCAATCAGAAGAAGAAGCCATCAGTAAGGCTCAACAATATGACCTCATCTATTCACAATCAAGGTACTTGTACATAGTACTTCCTGACCTCCCAAAACCTGTACCATTTGGCCAAGACAAACCTGGGATGTCTCACTCAGTAGATGGATTGATTGGTAATACCATGCACCACAGTCCACAACCCCAACAACCACCAATGTATGGCAGACCTCAATATCCATCGACATATGGAGGAACCCCTTATTATTCCCCACCCCCTTGTCAACAACCATACCCTGTTACCCTTCCTCCACCCATCAGTGGGCCACTTCTGGCACCCACAATATACCCACCAATCCAAACAAGTTCTGATACTCCCTCTACCTCAATTTATACTCTAAGTACTAGCGAAAGCGCCATGCCTTCCTATGTACCTTACGGATCATTACCCCCACAAAATTTGTGCTTTCCATTCCCTAGTCCTCCACAGCCTATGGCTCCCGCACACCCTCACACTCGGGTGAATTTTGTTCAACCCTCTCCCCTTTAGCAATATCAAAATTTTGAATAGCGGAATACGGAAAATATGACCCATCAATCGAATAATGCCAAAAAGAAAGGAAAAAACAAGAACAATAGCAACCCAGGTCAAGGTGGGAATCACCCCCAACAGAACCAACCTACTGGGGGCAACCAAAATCAAGGGAATCAGAACCCCCAGGGGGGCAATAACAATAGGTGTCAA
The DNA here is from genome assembly GCA_900067695.1 of Picea abies. Taxonomy (NCBI): domain Eukaryota; kingdom Viridiplantae; phylum Streptophyta; class Pinopsida; order Pinales; family Pinaceae; genus Picea; species Picea abies. Next base: position 18,878 of record CBVK0100228699.1, on the reverse strand, counting down.
GGGAAAAATAACAATAATCTTTGAACCAACTTCCCTTGTGCCCTTTATGGTGAGTTCGATCATTATACTCATAATTTCCCCCAAATCGTTGATTTTAAACAGATGAAAGACTCAGTGAATGGACCACATACTCCAGCACCGCCTGCCCCTCAGCAGGCCCCACAACAATACATACAACCTCCCCTAGCCATGCTTTAGAATCCCATTCCGCACCAGGGTGTGATGAACACCCAACAGGACATGCAGCCCATCCCATCACAGTTGGGGCAGTATCTCAATCCAAACAATCCCGCAGATCGTACTATCCTCCTCACCAGTGAGGAATAAGTCCTTCTGCAAACACATAGTCGTCAATACCGATCACCCACCGAGTCTCCTACCATCCCCCCATAAACACTCCCAACACCAATGGGACCCCCCTTGATGATCCCTCGCCCTAACGCAAAAACACCTCTTCGCATCCCTCACACCCCATTGCGTAGGAATGTCCACAACCCACAGGCTAGGGCGGCTCATAATTATAGTTTGGTCGATGACTTAGCACAATCCATGGCTACCATTATGTCTTAGAAGTCCTTCAAACTTGTCCCACTTAGCGGAAATCATTAATTTCCTCCTTGGGGGCAGTCGACCCCGCAGATACTCAACTCATCACATTTGATCTCGACTGTGGAGAGCCTTGTCTCCCCACTCTCATTGCTTTTCAAATCCAAGTGAAAATTCGAAACATCATAGTTCATTGGTGCATCATCGATGAAGGCGCATCCACATGCATCATTTCCAAATATATATGGCAGAAACTTGGCTCCCCCGAACTCATACCATCTGCCATTACCTTAAGAGCTTATGACAGACAACCATCTTCTCCTGAAGGGATCTTCCAAAATGTCCCTATAGAAATCGGGGGCAAGACCATTCTTATTGACATTGAAGTTATCGATGCCAAACTCGATTACAATATCTTGTTTGGTCATAGCTACATGTATGCTATGAAGGCAGTTGCCTCTTCCGTCTTTCAAACCATGATGTTCCCCCATAATGGGAAGATCATTACCATTGACCAAGTTTCACATTATGAGCCTAACCCTTCTACCAACATCGATAACATTCTCCCTCTCAACCATACTAATCACAAAGCACACCCACTCATCGAAATGGGCCCCGAAATTTTCAAAGACCCATCATTGTTAGGAAATTACCATGGTACACCACCGCTCCTTCATCCTTCCAATCAGGTATGTGTCTTATCATCCAAAGGAACTGACATGGAGGACACCCTTCCTCCCAAGGAGGCTTCTATCATATCTGACATCCCACTAGTCGTAGAGCTCCTCCCTCACGAGCCTCCTACAAACTCGTCGACTCCACCAGTTCACGATTTCACCTCTCCCCAAGTCCATATCCTAGTTTGGGAAACAGTTCCCCAAGCCATTACTCAAATCCCCTTCTCTTACTCTCCACTAGGCGTACAATATTTCCAAGTAGCCACAATGCTTACTCTCCCTAATATGGTGTTTCCAATCCCAATTTGGTATATACATCCACTAGAGATGGTCCCTCAACCATCCCTTCCCCCCCAAATAGAAGGAATCCCAATGATGATTCCCATACTCATTCCCACCATACCCTCTACACCCCCACTCACTAACCTCCCTACCACTGTTGGGGGCAGGCGAAAGAAGAAGGAGCCCACCACTCCACTTCCCCCACGCGTCCAACCTCCTTGTGTGCTATGTGAGAAAGACGGACACCCAACCAACAAATGCCCATCTTTACCCGAGTTACGTAACCTACTTCAACTCAATCAAACACCATCACCATTCATCACTGTAGCAAGTACTGCCTCTACCTCCCCTAATGCAAGTAACAAAGGGCTGCGAACCAAATTCACTTATGCCATATGTTCAGAATATGGCCATTATACACACCATTTCCCAGCACTACCTCAATTCTGGCAGACATTAGTCGCAGTACACCAAATCTTCTAGCATGAACCCAGTCTAGCTACATCATCCCCACCAAACATCATTGACATCCACTATGTCACAACTTCAGTCAACGAATGCATGAGGTGCCCTTTCTCTCTATGTGAATCCTTAGATCATTTTACATATGAATGTCCTATGATCATTGAATAGAGGCAATGCCAAATGACCCCAATTCAAACCCCTGTACCCCCTATAGAATCTATGACTAACCTTACCTCATCACTAGAGACTCTTCATATCATTTCTCCTAAGCCAGAAGCACTCCCTATTACTCTGTGGTTATTGGATGACTTATACGAGGATTTACCCCCAAATCCCCCCAATTCTCCCATTCATTTCCCCATGGAAATTTTACATCCAACTACCACTGGTACTCTTCAGTACCTCGATATTTGGTTTATGTCGAGTGAACCATCGCAATCTCATTGCGTCATTCCCCCTAATTTTTCATCCCCAAAGGACAAACACATGGTGACAGTCACCGATATCACTCTTTTAGGTCCCTTGTACTCCCGCCAATTCCACTGTGACGAGGACATACTCGAGGAAATTGTTGGGGCTCAGAAATGTCCTATTCTCATCCACCTTTCCCTTCATCATTCTTCACATTTCATCACCCCATTAACCTTTCACGATATCATTTCCATAAATATACTTGGGTTTCACCTTATTGTTCTCCACTTTATTCATTTTAGTATTTAAAAAGAATTTGTGATTAAATGTTAGAAAATCAACATGTTTTCATATATATCTCAAATATGTGTGAGCTTTGTAATGTGTAGGAATATGTGAAGGATTAATTCAAAGGAATTCTCGAATACTTCCTCCACCATTTCAATATTTGAGGAGATAATTCAAGCCCATTCCAAGGAGAAGATCATGGAGATTTGGTTGGAATATCTGATCTAAGATATATGAGAGATATGTGTGAGGATTTAAAGGGATTATATTTTGTAATAATGGAAAATAGGTTAAGAGAATAGTGGATCTGTAATAATGAGATGGTTATCTTATCTTCAATGCTCTCATGTATAAAAGAGAGTGCTCTCTTTTCATGAGGATTCAATAGGAGTTAAATTATGTAATTAGAATCAGAGTAGTCATTAGGATTCGAAAGAATAAAGGATTCTTAGCTTTGATTTATGGTTTTGGTTTTCATGCTTTCATTATTCTTTTATGAAGATTGTTTTGATTATTGAATGTAAGATTGCTTCATTGATGAGAACTCTCATGTGTTGTTGTGCCATTTAAATCTTCACTTGTTGTATCTATTTTTCCTTCATGTAGTTCTCCATTTCTAGATTAATTTCCTTTACACAATTTCCCATTCTTAGAGTAATTTCATTTACGCAACTAGATTAATGATTCAATTCCAGTCGTGTGTTAGATTAATGATTCTATTTCAGTCGTGTGTTATATTAATGATTCAATTTTAGTTGTAGATTCAACATTAGATTAGATTAGTCTCACTTCGATCTTGCATATACTTTGCGTGTGCTTCGTCATTTTACGACCCCCGGGTTGACAAATTAGATAGTTGGGTAAATACTACAATGCAATTAATTCAATGTTAGTTCAGCCCAATGTAATGATTGTTGTTCCTTTTGCAAGTCGTGTTGTTCCTTTTAATAGAACAACTATCGTTCCCTTTACGATTGTTGTTTCTTTACAGGTGTTGCATCTATGGAGGCTGGGTATTGAAAATGGGAGGTAAGAACCTATGTAGGCAACAAGTAAAATGATTGTGCCAGCGCCTACCTTTGGTTGATGCATAGAGGTTGTTTTTAGGACATATTTAGAACCCAACAGAAATAACCACCCTTGACTACCCATGGGATGAGCTACACCACAGAGAACTCTTCTTTCCACAGGAAGCCTTCATGCCTCCTAACCAACACCCCATATACACAGTCGAAACCAAGGATTTTATCCCATCAGGGCATATCGACAGGTTCAACAACCCCATTCCTTACCCTGATGATTTTGAAGAAGGAAACATGGAAAACATTTCCTCGACCATCAAAATTGATATTTACATAAAAAATGGAGTCGTTGAGGAAATCACCATTGGCGCCACATGCACTCCTCGAGAAATCACCGCCTATAAATCCCTCTTCCAATAATATCGGGATATTTTTTGCCTGGTCATACACAGAAATGCCTGGCCTTGATCCCTCTATTGTCAAACATCTCATAGACACATGGCCCAATATCACACCAATTCACCAAAAACAACGACCGCTACACCCATCCAAAGCAGTGGCCATTAAAAATGAGATTGACAAATTACGCGCGACTCGGTTCATATACCCCATCGCCTATACCTCATGGTTTTCCAACCCTGTACCCGTTAACAAAAAATAGGGCACTATTTGTGTATGCACGGACTTTCGCAATCTCAATCATGCCTATCCCAAAGATAACTTTCCAACACCTTTCATCGATCAAATTATCGACGAATTCGCAGGCCACGAGGCTCTGTTCTTCATGGACGGTTTCTCTGGTCATAATCAAATCCAAATCCATCCAGCCGATCATTACAAAACCACATTCACCACCCCTTGGGGTACTTTTTCATATCGTGTCATGCCTTTTGGCCTAAAGAACGCTGGTGCAACTTTCCAACGGGCTATGACATACATTTTCCATGATCTAGCTCATATCATCCTTGCATACTTGGATGACCTCACAGCTCAATCCAAAAAATGCACCCAACATCTTGATGATTTACGGATCATCTTCCAACGGTGTCGTCAATACAACATCCACTTGAACCCCCTCAAGTGCATGTTCTGTGTCACTACCGGGCACCTCCTCAGATTCATCATTTCCCAAAGCAGTATTATCATGGACCCCCTCAAAGTCTAGGCCATCACAGAAATTCCACCCCCTCGAAATTTACGCCAACTCCAGAGCCTACAAGGAAAAGATAACTTTCTATGACGATTTTTCCCAGACTATGCCACACAAGAACACAGTTTCCTTCGCTTACTACGCCATGACATCCCATTTCACTAGGATGAACATGCCCAAAAAGTGTTCGACAATCTTAAAATGGCACTCTCCAATGCCCCTTTAATTAGTTCACCCGACTATAATCACGACTATATCCTCTACATATCAGCATCAGCTGTCTCAGTAGCAGGAGTCCTCGTTCAAATCGACGATGACGAACGTGAGCATGTCATTTACTACATTAGTAAGAACCTTTCAGGGCCACCCTTGAAGTATAATCATGAAGAGAAACTAGCCCTTGCAGTCATCTTCGCAGTCCAGAAACTGTGCCATTACATTCTGCTTCACACGACTAGGGTCATAGCAAATTCCAACCCCATGCAATACTTTCTCAGTCGTCGACAAATTAATGGAAAATTTTCTCGATGGATCATTATCCTTTAGGAGTACGATCTCAAATTTTCAACACCCAAGAGCAATAAATCTCTCGTCCTTTCCGAACTTGTCACAGCCTTCCCTTCTGATACTACCAGTACCCCCATCAATATCGACTTCCCCGATGAACATCTCTTTTATATCACTTCAGATGATCCTTGGTACAGTGACCTCCTCGTCTACCTCTGAACCCAAAAGTCCGGTAACCACCTCTCACGAGATGATCGTCATCATATTCGCCACCAGGCCTCCCGCTATCTCCTCATTGTAGATATCTTATATCAGCGAGGGGTTGACACCATACTCTGTCGATGCTTGACCATTGACGAGGCCGATAGAGTCTTGAACGACTGTCATAGAGGCGCGTGTGTGGGCCATCTTTCGAGGATGTCAACTGCTCATAAAATCATCCGAGCAGGTTACTTCTGGCCTACATTGTTTCACAATTTCATTCACATCGTTAAGCGATGCAATAAATGTCAGCTTTACGCCAACAAAGCACGAGCACCACCTTCTCTTCTCCACCTAGTCATTACTACCGGCCCCTTTTGTAAATGGGGCATCGACTTCATGACTTATAACCCACCATCCAGCAATGGACATAAATACATCATGGTCACAGTCGATTATTTCACAAAGTGGGTTGAAGCCATGCCTACCTTCAAAAACACCACTGACACCGCAACATGTTTTTTCTTTAATCATGTTATATCCCTCTTTCGAGTACCACTCCAACTAGTCTCTGATCACGAGAAACATTTAGAGAATGAAATTTTCGTCAAAATCTCATCTCGTTTAGGATTCTCCCACGATTTTGCCTCACCATATTACGCTCAGTCCAACGGACAGGTCGAAGCAATTAACAAGGTCCTCAAGACCATGTTACAGCACACGGTTAACAAACATAAGACCAATTGGCATCATATGTTATTTTCCGTGCTATGGGCTTACTGTACAGTTGCAAAAATGACCATTGGTTTCACACCATTTCATCTAGTCCATGGAGTCTAGGCCACTCTTCCTATCAAGTGTAAAATCCCCACCTTACGCACCGCAATTGAGCTATTACCCGACACTGCTCCAACGGAGCAGCATTTGCTGAAATTAGAGTCCCTGGATGAAGATCATCGATCTTCATTACAAAACAATAAGGCAGCCAAAAAGTGTTCAAAGGCCACTTTTGATCGCCATGTTAACCTTCGCTCATTTCATGAAGGCGACCTCGTCCTTGCTTACGATATCGCTCACAATACCCTTGGTCATGGAAAATTTGAGTCACTATGGCATGGCCCCTACATTATCCAACATTGCCTCACCAAAGGGAGTCACTATGGCATGGCCCCTACATTATCCAACATTGCCTCACCAAAGGTGCATACATCCTGGCTTCCCCCGAAGGCCTCTGTCTCAAAGAACCCTTCAACGGGCTATACTTAAAGAAATTTTACGCCTAAGCGTAGCCATTCTACATTAGGTTATTTCTTTTTATAGTGTTTTTAATATTTTTTCCATACCTCACGTCTAAACTATCATTTGTTTTATTGATAGATGCTTCCTCCATCATCCTACCACATCGGTTACACCGACAACGCTAGCTGTTGGACACAAAATCTCGCTTCGGCAGCTTGGGCCCTCTATACCCCCTCACATGAACTTCTCCACTCTAGCAGCATATGTTTGGGTTCAGCAACCAACAACCAAGATGAGTACACTGCCATCATTGGCCTCCTCGCCAATTCCAACCATCATCATATTCTCCACCTTAGCATCTTACTTGACTCCCAACTAGTCATCCTCCAGCTCAACAATGTGTACCGTGTCCGTGATCCTTGCCTTTTTCGCAAATACCTGCAAGTCAGACTTTAATCTCGACATTTTGATTTCATTACATTTACACATATTCCAAGACAATTTAATCAAATCACAGATAACCTATCTAACATTATACTCAATTGGCATATATCACATCAAGATACCTTTACACACACATAAACCATCAAGATCCTGTCACAACATATATAGATTAGACATCATAAATAACATTAAAAAACACACATGTGATTCTATGCAGGATGATAAGACTACTAACCTGAAGCCCACTAGTCCTGAATCAGACACCTCATTCTCCCAGAATCTTCAAATCTCCTCTAAATATCTCTCGTTCAATCACTCTAACAACAGGTACAAATGAGGTGGCAATGTGGGCCCTGCAACTAGATATAGCCCTTTTCACCAAACTTCCAAACCCCATTCTGGGAGCTTCGGGTGTCTGTTTTTCAATCCGTCTTTAGCCACGGGATCAAAATCCCATCATCTACATCAAGACATTCCCTGAGACATTTTTTATCCTTATCCTTCGGGGTGTTTTCTTTTCATACCCCGTCCATGTACGCATGCTCATGTTCAAAATTATCAAATAAATGCTTGTATGTTCGATTCTCTTTAGATATTGTTCACGTCAAGTATTTTGTTTTCATGTGTGCAGGTACTTGGTAATCATACATCAACGCAACCCCTTTAGGTATATAATCAAAACTAGCATGTAATCATTCCCTCTAAATCTCAATTGCATCTCCAGTCACACCCTCTGAAATTTGCCTATAGGATCCCCATCTCTAGCTCTGCAGTACCGACACCTCCATTGCATTTTGGGTACTATCACTTGGTAGCACTCCCCCCCACATGAGTTGTCCCATTCATAGCACCCTTTGGCACTTTGACACTCATGTTGTTTTTCAACCCTTTAGGGATGGGAGTCCCGATAGTCTTACATCATGTTGTGCATCAGCCACATACTCCTTCTCCTCATTTTTCTAGCTTTCCCAAATGGACTCCCAAGTTATCTCTTCAAGGTTCTATTTTGACTGTGCCTTCGCACTATCATTAACCCTCCATTTCATCCACAATCAGTTTTCCCATCTGCAAATTTCCCTCCATTCCATCTACCTCATACAGAAACCCACCCATGGGGCCCCCAACCTCCACCAGTTCTCCGAGCACATTGCGCCCTCACCAGCCCAACCATATTACATTGGGCCACCCATTTCTGTAGTTGTACACTCATCCCAAATTATTCTTTATTCATTTGATATTTGTAAAAAGCCTTTGTTTCCAACATTTACAGATCTTTTTATCGTCACCTTCAGTGACCTTCTTCCCTCTTTTGGCCAATGCAACCCATGTCTCCCTTGGTTGGGGAAATCCTTATCATCTACCCCTGTTGACATCATCCATATACTTTGAGTATCCCACAAGCCACTTACCTCTACCCTCTGAGTTTGTTCACTTTGTCCCGCCTCTGGCACAACTTATCCCATGTCTTGTTGTCCCCCTGACACTCGACCTCGTTGAATGGTTGCGGCCACTTATACTTCGCATATACCCCCAACCAAGGGCAGTCTTGAATCTCCACACATGTTGACTTCGTCCATGTGCCTCCTAAATTCCTAATCTCACCTAGTAGAATTCACGAAGCCCTTTTCTTATTGGAGTCGCGTCTCCCTTTTGTCGACATGAGCACAGTTTCTAGAAGGGTGACAGTATCTTGACTCTCATTTCCTTTCTAATGAGAGGTCTCAGACGACACAGGGAGAACCATAATTACTCTTTGATGTCATTGACCCCCATAGCATTCGAATTCAACACTTTCTCATGCTACGGTGGGTCTTACTTTTCGACTATTGCAGTTGTTTATTATATTTGTCGAAGACCTCTAAACTTGGTTGGGCTATCAATGCCTACAAAATCCATGATACTCCTTATAGGTGTCATTGCATACTATTCATAGTATGTTCCTCCTAATAATGATCCTCTTCCTTTATCACAAGCGCCCCCAAGGGCGCTGCATTTTTCTACATCAACACACAGTTCAATTACTATGCAACACCCTTCCTTTTTGAGTTACATGACACAAGCATGGGGCATGCCCGCCTCGTTTGTACACAATTTATTTTTACACACCTTATGGAAGGTTGGGTCCTACAGGTTCCCTTCTCCCTCTAATGGGTCACTCTTTGATACTCTCACTATTTCTCTCTCTTACAACGACACTCTCAGTAGAAGAAACAATGATGAATTTCGGCTATACGTATGCTCCTAACCTCATCCATCAGGGGGCATCTGTTATCACTGAAATTTTATCCACAAATGGTTACAGGAATCCAACATCTTCAAATAGTTATGAGTTCACCCATGGACCAAATTTACCAAAAACTCATTTCCAAAAGGTACAAAAATATACAACCAGTTATAAAATTAAGGTGCACTATGACTACACAAGGCGTGCGTGCACATGTGCCATCCAGAAATGCACGAAAAACGCACATGCGCATGATGCACGACGGTGGTCACTAAAAGCCATGCACACCTGAGAACAACACATTTATGAGATTGGTCAGCCTCCCACCCACTTCTGGTTCAGCTTCCAAGTTGATTTGATATCCAAATCTCGGCTAGATCTGACTGGGTGGCTGGTCAAAGACCTAGAAATGCCCTAAACAACCCCTTTTCAAACTAAAAGTTGGTTGCATAGTACCTCAAAGTGATGCTATAAAACAAGGACATGGGTGCACTACATTTTCAAGGAATTCATTTGCAAGGTTATGTTGCTGCTATTCTCTTGGGGAATCCTCTTTTCTCATCAAGATCATACTAGCATCATTACATTTGGGCAATCCATATGACCTCTTGAGTGGATTAGCTTGGGATTATTTCACCATTTCTTTCAAAGTTGTAAGAATAGCTTAGTTGTGGGGGTCCAAGAGCCCTCTGTTGAAGGAAGAAGGGACCCAAAGTCCTCTTTCTTCTTGGTGTTTTCTTTTCACTAATATAATCCTTGCCATTGGTGACATGAGTCTTATTGGTTTTTTTGTTCTTATGTCCTTATGCTCAATAGTTTAGTTGTTCTTTCATTTCTTAGTTTAATTCTTAGCTTAGTATTTTATGTTTCTTCTTCTAACCCTTTCCTTTACAGTTGTCTTTCTTAGATAACCCAACTAATCTTGTAAGAACCTTTGTTTTTCTCATTTAGGTGACAAAAGAGGCGCAACAAGGGTGCATGATAGGACTACAATATCATGTGACTTTGAGACAAACTGAGAGTATGGCCGACATGCAAAGTCAAGAGTTATGAGAAGTGGACGACACAGGTTGATAGACTTCCTTTGAACAAGAGAATGAGACATGTGGAGGACTCTAACAGCATAGACTTGATGATGAAACCATAAGATGCAGGAGGCATCGATGAAATTCTCTATAGGGACTGGAGGAGTAACCAGTTGGTAGAGAAGACTTTGTAATTAGCTCATCTTCTTAAGGCCATGCTAATCCCAAAATTATGATAATGAATGGACTCAAATAATTTTGTGCTATGTTCAAAGGCGACACAACTACTTCCAATATAAGATAATACTCCCTTCCTACCCATCTTTTGTTTTCTTTTTCATAGACAAATGAATGTTATGATACAGAGGAGGAAACGAGTGTCACAAGTAAGCAAAACTAGTTCCATCAGTGGAACGTACCTATGCTCAATGCAGGGAAGTGCATGGGAGATGGACACTCAGGGGAATTTTCCCTCCTAGGTGTAGGGTGTCAAATTGTGAAGGATATAAACAAGGCTCTACTTGGTTGAGGATGTAAAACTACTGAGGAAAATAGTTTATAACACAAAGTGATAACTGGCTATAGGCTCAATACTGCAAGAAAGGGCATGAGATGCAATCACAACTTGACGCCAAAAAAATTCCTTTTTTATGTCTTTTAGTCTACTTGGTGTGAAAAAGGGGTAAACTTGTGCCAAATAGATGTCTCTTCAAAACCAATTTACTAGTGTGAAAAAGACAAGTTCACTCAACAATATTTTCACTTTTTGATAACGAGTCAGAAAAGAGATTAACTAAGACTCATCACCTTTCAAATTCAAATTAATCAAGTGTGAAAGGGACAAATCACTCGGCAATATTTTCCCTTTTTAGACGAGTCAGAAAAGAGCTTAAATTAACTCGTTGGGAGTCCATGAGGTATAAAGTCGCATGTTTATGAATGAGAAATGAGGCTCAGCATAAATTCAAGTACGAGTTGTGAGGAACTCTCGGTCCGGTTGAAAAAATATTTGCATGGGAACCAAATGCAGTAGAGGATCTAACTAGGGCACCCATGTTTCGTAAGTCTATACTACTTGAAAATGACACAAATTTAAAGAAGATGGAGGGTTCTGTGTCATAAAAAATGGGTTCGTACCTAGGGAATAAAAAGTGACAGTTATAGGATAATGTGAAGATGCATAATGGAATGGATACCTATCCTATATGTTGGGTAATGAATATACCTACCAAAGGTGACAAACGGTCAACATAACGCTGAAATCTGCAATAATCCTAGGTTAAAACTGCAAAAACCAACTCGATCCACTTTTGTATTAGTCCATTAGGTGCAAAAATGGCTTAATACTATAGGAAGTGGGTAAAAATAAGTTATAAATAGTAATATAGTAAAAAATTACTATACCATTTTGATTGTTTACCCAACTAGTGCAAATTGGACCAAAATTCCTCCAAGATTCAAATGACAATTGTGGGAGATGAAATCACAAGCCATCTGGATCAGGTAATTCTTTTTCTCTTCCTCTTTAATTTCAATGGTTTAAAATTTTGAATCAGGTCTTAAATATTTAGTTATTGAAGGCGCAAAGTATAGATTTTAGTGTACATGGGATGGATTTGGTTAGTTCGCGTGTATGACTAGGTATACACTCCTATGTGAACTATACGCTCCTATGTGAACTACAGGGGGTGTGTATTGAGCCCTACACATGACTGTGTGAAAAGGAGGTCGCGTACATGCATGCAGATGAACAAAAATAAGGGTTCTAACTCAAATTTCTATTTGTCTTTGACATGATGGTTCTTAAATGGAGAGAGCGAGAGGATGAGGAGGTCAAATTTGTTGTAGATCGAGATCCGGGGGCCCAAATGTCCTTAAAGGGATGTGGTTTGTATAATTTTTGGGTGCTCAAAGGAATGAGAGCCCAGGTGAGGTTGTTGGAGATGTTGGTGGGTTACTGGGACCCTGATAGCGAGAGCTTCAATATCGATGGGAAACCATTAAGAATTGAAGTAGAGGAAATTTACTTTCTGACTGGTCTATCACGTCGAGGGGAGGTTGTGAACCTCAAATCCAAGGGAGTATGTAGCGGGATGAATATAGAGGAATATATCAATGCCCACTGTGTATCAGGGACTCCTAAGGTAGGGAGTCAAGTCACTATCCGGGAAATAAACAACCTCAGTCTGAAGATCATTGTCCTAGTCTTGACCAGGATCACAGGTTCCGCCTCATTCAACCAGGAATTGAGGCCTCTCATGTTCTATGCAGTACAGTGTGTGAGACCCATAGTGTATGACTGGGTAAAATAAATTTTGGGTTTGCCTCCATCTTGTGGAGTTTATTTTTCAAGTGGGTTCCAGGTTTGGGACCTAGAGTGGAGATTCTTCCTAGGGTACTTTGGTATCCATCCATGGCATGGTGGACCGAGGTGATGAGTCCACAGGGGGGAGGTAGGGTTCCAACACCCTACAACGAGGACTTCTTCTACTGGTGGTGGTGACATATCATCACTCTAGATGACTATACCTATGAGGGGATTGACTTTAGAGGAGATTCATAGATGCCACTTCCACCAGGGTCTGCCTACAGTGACATACGTATGTCAAACGTTTTCACATATTTTGTTTTTTTGTATTTTTGTATAATTAGGAGAAAAATATTTTTGGATGGTGCTTAAATATTGACTAGACTTTTTCCTTCTGCATACGTGGGTCCATGACATCTATAGGGTTTCCATCGACATCGACAGAGGAACCGGGGAGACAAGGCGGCGGGAGGAGAGGTTGAGAGGGTCCTACAAAACGTTTAGGGAAACCTGCGCATTTGACTCACAGGATACCCATGGCTCAGGTAGAGGATCTTCGTGAAGCCATGCAACAACAGATGGTTGGTGTACCCAGGGCATGGGTACGACTCTTTCGTTGTCTCACAAATGTCATGGTTTTCTACCATGACACACATTCGACACCACATGTGTAGATGTCGTGGGATATTGTAATACCAGCTGTAAATGTATTGAGGGTGTTAGCCCCATTTTGTACTATAAACACCATATTTTTTTTGAAATATATAAAAAAAGGATCTTCATCTTTACTTATATTTTACAATGTGTACATTGATTAGATGGTTTTGTTTGATTTTAATTATGTAACAAATTCCAATCTAAAACAAAGTTAACATAAGCATCGGGTATATGATTATAACTCCTAGGAATATGATAATATGTAATAAAATCAAATTGGCATTCTAAAATACATACCCATAGGAAACATTGGAGTAAAGTAGGATCATGCACGCGGTAACAACCGTTCAACTAACGTACTACCAACTGGTAATCTAGGTGAAATTCTAATGAACAAATTCCATGTTAAATAGCATCATGAAAATTTTCAATAATGACGCTATATTCGGCCACATTATTCGTGGATGGCCCTAGGCATACGCCTCTTGAAGACACCAGTAGACCCTTGGGTGAGTAAACCACCCAAGCGGTGAAAGCCAAGTTCTGTGTGTGACAAATGGCCTCGTCTGTGAATCCTAAGTAGACTGACGACTCCATTGACATCTGTTAACGAAGTGAAAACTCGATAAGCAATCCAAATACGAAAAAGAAAATAGATATATACACTAAATTACATTAGTAAACATAGAGTTTCGACCAAGCCTGGGGCTCAAGCATAGTATCTTTTCAAGTAGAGCCCATTTTTGGGCTCGGCCAACTTAATCCCTTCATAATATTCTAACTCATAGGCTCCTTTTTCTAGAACACGTCACACGATGTAAGTACCATGCCACATGGGTTTAAACTTGCCTACCCCCAGCAGTTCATTGGCTTGATCGTACAAGAGGACCAATTCACCCTCGACGTACAATCGAGAACAGACAGACTTATCATACTGGACCTTGACACATCATTTGTTCGCCTCGATAGTTGTAGAGGAGTCTCGACACTGCTCATTGAGACTCTCTAGGTGTACAAGGCGTCGCTCAATATCGGAAGTGTCAAGTAGGAGTGCGAATGCCAACTTAAGAGAAGTGATTTTTCATTCAATAGGTAAAATTGACTCCACACCGTGTACTAACTGGAAATGGGAAAATATGGTGGCAGTCTTGACCAAGGTTTGGTATGCCCAGAGTGCAGGATATAGCATGATGTGTCAGCCAGATTTACTCTGACTGACAGTTTTTTCCAAAATGGTCTTGAGAGACTTGTTGATGGCCTCTACTTGTCCATTTCACTGGGGGTAATACGGAGAAGAATGACCATGTCTAAACCCCAGCTTAGCTACTAGCTCTTCCATCATTTCATTTTGAAAGTGACTGCCATGATCAGTGACAATCTCACTCAGGATACCGAACCAGGAGATAATTTGATTGAATATGAAGAAGGGTGCAATCTTCCCATCAGATTTAATTGTAGGCATGGCCTCAACCCACTTAGTAATGTAGTTGAAGGCCATGATAATGTGATGATACCCCCCAACCGAAGTTGGGTTTCAATCAACAAAGTTCACCCCCCACTTGGTGAAGGGACCGAAGGTAATGATTGGGTGAAGATAGGTTGGATGCGAGCGCATTTTCCAAGTGAACACCTGGCAGGGGTGACACTTCTTAACTACTTCAATACAATCCTTAAATATAGTAGGCTAGAAATAATCGGCTCGCAAATTTTTTGGGGTTTCACAAGCCTGGATAGATGAACACCACAATCCCCACTATGGAAATTGTTCAGAAGAGACTCAACATCTCCATGAGTTAAACAACGACGCAAGATATTGTCTATTCCTCGATGATACAAAGTGTCACTGATGATAGTATATTGCTTAGCTTGGTACCTTATACGTCGTCAGTCATCTCATGAGAGATGATGAGGGAAATTCAAGGTCTGAAGATAGAGTACGATGTCTCCATACCAAGGGTTAGACGACGAGACAAGAAAAATGTCTTCTTCTAAAAATGAGTCAACATGGATAACATCCTCATCTAATCGTGTAAAATCAGATATCAACTCTACAAAGACTAGGGATTTCTTGGAATTCACATAAGAGAAATCGAGATCAAACTCTTGTAAAATGACAATCCATTTCTTATATTTTCCCTCTATGTTACATCGGGTAAGGATGTATTAAAATGGATTGACATCAGCAACCACTGTAGTCTTACAAAATAATATATAATGACACAAATGATGGATTGCGTGAACAACAACCAAAGCTAGCATTTCAATGTGAGTATAATTGATTTTAGGACCAAGTAAAGTTTGACTAAGATAGTAGATGATGTGCTCATGGAGCTCATCATCCTCCTAAACCAGAACCATACCAATCGTATCTTCAGACACAATGATATAAAGCAAGTAATCTCTACTGTAGTCAAGAGGCTTCAACAGAGGCACCGACATCAAATCTTTCTTCAAGGCATCGAAGGACTCTTGGGCTCACTCATCCCAGATAAAAGGAGTGTCCTTCTTCAAAATACGCATGAAACCTTTAATGATAGTGGCATAGTTCACTATAAACCTACGAAGAAATTTATCTTTCCTCTATAAACCCTGAAGTTGTCTAATCATGCTCGAGGGAGGAAACCAAAGTATTGCCTCAACCTTCAGTGGATCTACCATGATCCTAGTATCATAAACTAGAAAACCTAAAAGACGACCAGACTTAATGCAAAAGATGCACTTGTGAGGGTTCAACCGGATTCTATAGTAACGACATCTTTCAAAGAAAATTCAAAGGTGGGTAATGTGATTCACTCTCTTGTGAGAGTGAGTAGCAAGATCATCAAGGTAAGCTTCGAGTATGTGATTTATATCATGAAAGGCGAAATTCATGGCACGTTGAAAGGTTTCTTCGACATTTTTAAGGCCGAAAGGCATTTTACAGTATGCAAAAGTACCCCAAGGACAAAAATGTCGTCTTGTGTTGATCCTTGGGTTTGATTTGAATTTTATTATATCCTAAAAATCCATCCATAAAATAAAATACTTCACTTCTCGCACACTCATTGAGAATCTGATCGATGAAAGGTGGGGGGAAGTTGTTTTCCGGACATGCGTTTTTCAGGTCATGAAAAATCCATACATACACGGATGGTTCCTTGCTTCTTATATACAGGAACAAGGTTGGATACCCATTCGGTTAAAGGAACTAGGTAGATGAATCCAACATTATGTAGCTTCTCCACTCTTCCTTAATAGTAAGGGCCTTTCGAGGGTTGACAGCTGTAAGACGCTGCCGAATAGGTTTAGCATCCAGATAAGTTATAATCTCATGTTCGAAAATACGAGGGTCAATCCCTGATATTTCTTCATAGGACCAAGCAAATACGTCTCGAAATTCCTTGAAGAGCTCGGTATAGATCAGGATTTCTTCTGGCGAACAATCCGCACTGATATTTACATTTTCAACCTTAACAGGGATATGAGAGATATCGATCGTGACGGTAGGAGGAATGCTCTCCATATTTCCTTTGGCATAAATTTCATGTGTATCAAGAGGAACTATGGCGTTACCGACTATCTCACTCAAAGTAGATCGAAAGTCATCTTGTTCGATTATGTCAAGCTCTAGGAGAAAATAAGAGCGGTGATGCATATCATCTAAAGGTTTGTTGGAACTATTCATGGCTTGGATGATGGCTTCATCCAAGGGAAAATTACCATTGAGGTAATCATGTCAAAAAGAGAACAAAGTGTCCCACACAGGCCTAGACATGATATCCTCCTCATCCGTTTGTGGGGGAACGAGATCGATATTGACAGAAGAGTCGAGAACAGCTTGATACACAATCTCTGTTGCTGATAGTGGCATGGCCATTACAGCATGTGACTGACCTTCATAAGATGAATTCGGAGAAGTCAAGATCCATAGATCACTAAAATAATAAGTGCGGAAAGGAATGGAACTTCCTGTCAAGGTGGGCCTATTGGACATGGCATAAACATGATGGATCGGTGTCGAGAAGTCAAAGGTACCCATAAGGGAAGAATACATTTTGACACTGATATTCTCAGTTGTCGGCTGATAATTGTCAATCACAGGGATCGACGGTCCAAGAGATGCATTAGGAATAGAGTACACAAAGGATAACTGATCGATTGTCACAATGTTCCCTTCATGAGGAAAACAAAGAGTACAGAAGATGGACGACATGACGAAGATCATGGCATAAGTCCAATTTCCACCTAGTAACAAGTTATAATCAAGAGGTGAATCAAATACCTCTACTTCCACCTCTACCTTCTTCCCACCTAACTGAACCGGAAAGGTAGAGAGAATACCATGAGGGCAGAAGGAATGACCATCAAAAGTAGTCAACATGTTCGATGACTTGGAAAGAGTCAAAGAACTAAGAGCTTTCCAACAACCCAAGGACATCACACACATAGAAGCACCTTCATCAACAAATACACGTTTGATGGTATACTTTGAGTACTCCACATGGATTTGGAAAGCCACAAGGTAAGGAAAGAGAGGCTTAACATCTGTGACATCAAACTTGATAATTTTTGAGCCACTGGGTTCTAGAGCTCCTAAATCAAAGAGTAAGGAATTCCTCTATGAAGGACACATCTGGAGTACCTCCAAAGCCAACATCACACAAGGGTTTTGACCCAGGTCCTCAACGATAGAGTAGTTCTGGGTGGCCCTAGAATTTGGATTATGGGTAGATCACTTAAGTACTCCTTTTGGAATATGAGGTAGTGGCTTCAGTTTCTCAATCTGTAAAGTCATCTCCAGAGGAGGAGGAGGATAGTCTAGACCAGGATTAGTTTGTTTAGAACTATAGTCTCGAGATCGAGTGGCTACATATATTTTTGCATCGACCATATTGATACATAAACGGTTGCCATCTTGCGACTATTGGTTTTGACCTCCACCAGTCGCATTTTCAGCGTTTGAGGAGCTCAAGGCTAAGTGTTGATTATGTGGGAATGGATTCTTCAGCATGACGGGTGATTGAGCTAATAGCCTCGTAGCTTCTGCAAGTTTGGGGCACAAATGGGTAAAGTGATCATCTATGTAAATATTATAGGGAAACTTCACCTTATGTCTTTCTCATTTTCCCTCTCAAACATTACTACCCATATTCTCATTATTATTATTCTCCTTGGGTTTATTACCATTTTTCCCACCCTTATGGTTATTGCATCCTTTCTTCTTATTCCCTCCTGGTTTTGGGTTACCATTTGGGTTGGTCGACGATTGCATGGAGTGTACATCCACCGACTGAGTGGGATTGGAAAACACATACAAGGTTGGTCCTCCTATATACTGGCTTAAAGACAACTCTTTCAACTAGTTTGTCACCAAGTCTGTGGAATTTACATTGGAGGAACCTACAATGCCATCAGCATGAGGTCCGGGATTTTTCCTATGGTCGTGAGATCGG
>CBVK0100228698.1:0-24335 GCA_900067695.1 Picea abies | reverse complement strand
ATATATATATATATATATATATATATATATATATTGAACATATTTGTACACCAACAACTAACATAATGTTGGAAGGTTTACAATTGGGAGTAAGCTTGCCATTGATGGAAAGAACAACAATGGCAAAGATCAGCGATGACAAAGATCAGTGATGACAAAGATCAGTGATGGAAAAGATCAGTGATGACAAAGATTAGTGATGACAAAGATCAACGATGGCAAAGAACAACGATGGCAAGAACAGCAAAATCGTGAAGCAGCAAAATCGTGAAGTAGCGAAATCGTAAAGTGGCGAAATCGCAAAGTGGTGAAATCGTGAAGCGGTGAAATCGCAAGAAGATCTAGGCCGTAGGATCTGGGGTATCTATGAAGGCTCAGCGAAGAAACGAAATTGCAAAGTGGCAAAGTCATGAGAATATCTGGGCCGTAGGATATGGGGTATCTATGAAGGCTCAGCGAAGCGACAAAATCACGAAGTGGAAAAATCGCGAGAAGATCTGGGCAGTAGGATCTGGGGTATCTACGAAGGCTCAACGAAGTGGCAAAATCATGAAGTGGTGAAATCACAAGAAGATCTGGGCTGTAGGATATATGGTATATACGAAGGCTCAATAGCCACTGTAAGGTGGATAAGTCCAAGAGTCATCCAACTCTCCAAAGTTGTGAAGGAATCCTGACCATCCATCGGGGATAGTCATGGACCGTTGATTAAGAGGACACGTGGTGAAAGATCAGAGCACCACAAAGCTTCATCTCCGAGTCTCACTGATCGTGACTTGGAGTGACAAGAGCCTCCATCTAAGGATCAGCGAGATGCGAGATCATAAAAAGATCAGGACCATCAGATCACCAAGAACGAGGACCGTTGATCTGAGCTCCATCTCGGAGCTTCGCCTATCATGACTTGGAGTGATGAGAGACTCCATATAAGGATCAATGAGATGTGAGATCACAAAAAGATCAGGACTGTCAGATCACCAAGAAAGGGGACTGTTGATCTGAGCTCCATCTCGGAGCTTCGCCTATCATGACTTGGAGTGACGAGAGCCTCCATCGAAGGATCAAAGAGATGCGATATCATGAAAAGATCAGGACCATTAGATCACCAAGAATGAGGACCATTGATCTAAGTTCCAACTCGGAGCTTCGCCTATCGCGACTTGGAGTGACGAGAGCCTCCATCTAAGGAACAGTGAGATGTGAGATTGTGAAAATATTTGGACCATTGATTCATCAAGATTGTGGACCGTCGATCAGGGTCGATGAAGATCATGAGTTCGCAGCACCTTTTAGCATAGACAATGGTCACTGCCTGTGGTCACATGGAGGAAGGACCTAGTGCAGATAATCTCTACCTTGGAATTTTAGGGATCGTGTCTGGTACGAATGCAAAAATACCGAAAAGGTGAAATGCCACTGTAATCCAACAGTGCAGATGAAACTGAAGGAGATCGGAGGGCTACTGTTGCATGTCACAGTGTAACTGCCAGAAACCACTGATGGTTTCTACCAGAGGACTTGAAGACACTTCGGGGTGATTGATAGAGGAGATGAAGAGTCTCTGGGAATCTTCAAGAGGGATGAAGATGCTCATGGAGGCAATTGACAGCTGGATGAGCATTGAAGCCTGTAATTGGAACAGAGAAGGTGAGCTCATCTGTCACAGAAAAGATGGAGAGTCTCAACTGCTAGAGAGGCTGAGGAATCTTAGCATAACATACAATGATGTTGAACACGTGGAAAAACAGCCAGAGAAGTTGAAGAGTCAAGATGATGATCAGATAGAGCACTCGATTTGTGGAGGATATTGACGTGGTATGAGTATGCAGAGGTATTGTGTGCATTGCATGCACAAGGTGTACAAAATATATAAATACAGAGTACAGAGAAGAGATGGGGTTTCTGTTGTTACTGTTGGGGTTTCTGTGGTTGTTGTTGTTGAAGGTGAATCATGCATGAAGAAGGAGGAGAGTGCAGCAACTAAATTGAACAGAAGAGGATGTGTGCAGGAAGGCAGTGAGGTGGACAGAGCAACAAAATGCAACAGAACAATGACGAGTCTGGTAAGCCATTGTTGAACATTATATCACTATAATAACTTTCAGTAGCAAAGATTGATAAAACAGGGTGGTTGGGAGGTGCTAGGGAGGACTGGTGTCCTCAAAGGTTCAAGTGGGTGCTTGAACACAAGGAGTTGGTGCTTCCTTCTAGTTGGTGCTAGAGAAACCATGGAGTTGGTGCTTCCTTCTAGTGGGTGCTAGATAAAAACAGAGAGTTGGTGCTCTCAGCAAGTTGCAGCTTGCAAAACAGAGGTTGTAGCCTCACAATGAGTTGGTGCTCATATGTATGATAATGTAAAGAATGTAAACAATACTTATCATATAAAGAATATGAGGTTTTAACCCTGTATGGGATTCCTTGGGAAATATCTGTTTCTGTGTTTCTCATATATGTGACTGATGTTGAATGTGCCATTGTTCATTTCCTTGCATTATTGTGATCATCATTGAGTGCCTTGTAAATATTTTAAAAGAAGCATAATTGTTTAAGCACGGTAACAACTGATTCACCCCCCCTCTCAGTTGTCCAACAATTGGTATCAGAGACAACCCCTTTTATCTAAGGGTAGATCCTAGAGCTTAAACATGTCGATCCATGAAGGAAATTCAACCAGTAAGGCCCCTTTGTTCAATGGAACAAACTTTGCCTTCTGGAAAGTTAGAATGAGAACCTACATAATGTCATTAGGTGCAGATGTCTGGGATATGGTAGATATTGGTTATGTAAAGCTAGTTGTGCTAGTTAATAAGGATGACAAACTAGAATTTAGCTTCAACGTGAAGGCAATGAATGCTATCTTGAGTGGGCTTGCAAAAGCAGAATTCGTAAAAGTTATGCACCTAGGAACTGCCAAAGAAATGTGGGACAAACTCATTAGCAGCTATGAGGGTAATGAGATAGTAAAGGATGCAAATCTTCAAACCTACAGAATACAGTTTGAACAACTGAAGATGAAGGAAGATGAAACTGTTGGAAAATACTTTCTAAGAGTATAAGAAATGGTAAATGCAATGAAGGCACTTGGTGAAACAATTGATGTACCTTCTTTAGTTCAGAAAATCTTGAGATCTCTCCCAGATAGGTTCAAGCCGAAGGTCTCTGCTATAGAAGAACTTAATGATCTAAAAACCTTGGGGTTTGATCAACTACTAGGAACATTGACTGCATATGAAATGAGAATAGTTAAAGATAAACCTACCTCCAGAGAAGCATCATTTAAAGCAGACAAGAATGAGGATTCTGAGCCCGATGAAATTGAAGCAAAATTTGTGAAGAGCCTAAAGAAGGGATCGAGCAAATACAAAGGTGAACTGCCTTTCAAATGTTTCAATTGTGGTAGGATAGGTCATTTTGCAAATAAATTTCCCCACAAAGGAAAGGATCAGACATGTGATAATGAGGAGAATTACAAACACAAAAATTTCTTTAAAGAGAAAAAAATTAAGAAGAAAAGTCTGTGCATAAACAATGATGATGATCCTTCAGATGATGAAGAAAATGACTCCTCTATTGAAGATAAACTAAATGACTTCATACTTATGTCCAAAGAGGATTATGATAATAAAAGAACAGGGAGTGATGAAGAAGAAGCTGTGGTTGACATGGAAGGAGAACTGATCAATGCACTGGAAGAGATTGACAGACTAAGAATCAAGAACAGAAAGCAAAGACAATTGTTGATATAGTTCGAGAAAGACAGTAAAGAACCTGATGAAGATCTTGTCCTACTAAAAGTAGAATTGGATGAGGAAAAGAAAATCGAAGAGATTCTGAAACAACAACTATCAGAAAAGAAGGCAAGATGTGAAGCATTAGAACAATAAGTAGTGAAAACAAGGAAAGAAATGGAGAAGTTTCAAGCCTTGTATAATCAAAATTTGTCAAGTATCAAAGCCTCAGAAGGATTGGCCACCATTCTGAATCAACAAAGGAATCGAAAGATGAAAACTGGCTTGGGGTATGAAGAGGGATCAAGCAGTGGTAAGCCAGGAAATGAAGAACCCATCAAGTTTGTCAAAAGTACAACCAATGACAATAACAATCCTGCAGAAACAAAGGAAGACAATCAACCGCCCAGGTCGAGTAAGGTAAAAGATGCCATATCTGAATCTGTAGAAAAAATAAGTAATGTGCTCACTACTGAGCGATGTCATCAGTCTGGAAGAAATCAATTTGGTCAAAGAAGACTACCATTTTCCAGGTACAAAGAATTCTTCTATGGATATTGTTTCTACTGTGTTAACTTTGGTCACAAAGCTATAAATTGTTCCTTAAGATTTAGGCATGAGAAATTAAGATTTCAAAGGAATAAATACTTGCCACAACAAAGAATGATGCAGCTAAGTAACAAACCTTCACTGATTGCCAATTACCAAATTAAGTCCAGGGACATGCAATTAAAGAGGTCAAGAAATAATCAATAGTTAATGAGTAGACAACGCTGCACCAATAAGTTTGACTTGTTGAACAATGAGATTGAATGCTACATCTATCATAACTTTGGACACAAATCTATTGGCTATCGTTTAAGGGAATATGAACTAGATTCAAAATCTCCTGCTGAAAATGTCAAGTTTTGGAAGAAGAAGGAAAGTGACAAGTGTGGATTAGTGTTGTCCGCTCAAAGAAAAATGAACCCTTTGTATATAGACAGTGGATTCTTCAAACACATGATGGGAGACAAAGGCAAGTTTCTATATCTAAGTGAAAGCAAATCAGGAAATGTAACCTTTGGAAATGATGCTCCAGGGAAAATAAAGGGCAAAGGGATGGTGAGCTTAAGTAATGGAAAAGGAAAAGCCCAAGATGTTCTACTTATGGACGAGATGAAACATAATGTTCATGTCCAAGGATTGCAAGATAAAGTCTGTAAACTCAGGACAAGTGGTGGCCAAAGGCATAAGGATAGAAAATAATGTATATGTGCTGAAAGAAAATAGAGAAGAATGTCATCTAAGCAAACATGATGAAAGATGGTTATGGCATAGGAGACTTGGACATCTAAACTTTGACCACTTAATAAAACTCAAAAACCTCGAGGCAGTAAAAGATCTTCTGAGAATATCAAAGCCCCAAGATTCAATGTGAAAACCCTGTCAAGTAGGGAAGCAAAATAGGACACAGTTTAAGTCCAAGAGATTTACTTCAATAGAGAAACCACTCCAACTAGTTTATATGGATTTATGTGGACCATCAAGACATGAAGGCACAAGGAAGGAAAAATACTTCATGCTGATTATTGATTATTCCTCCAGACTTACTTGGGTTGCCTTTCTCAAAGAAAAAGCTGAAGCATTTGAGAAGTTTAAAATATTTAAGGCTTTAACAGAGACAAAAAAAGGCATGAGGTTAAAGGCAGTAAGATCAGATTGGGGAGGAGAGTTTATGTCAAGAGACTTCAAGGAATTCTGTGATGAACATGGGATCAAGAGAGAATACACAATCCCAAGAAATCCACAACAAAATGGAGTTGTTGAGAGGAAAAACAGAACAGTGCAAGAAATGGCCAGGTCAATGATAAATGAGAAGAACATTGGTCAAAGCTACTAGGTAGAAGACATACACATAGTAGTCCATGTGCTTAACAAATCCCACCTTAGACCACAAAGTGACAAGACACCTTATAAATTATGGTTTGGAAGACCTGCCTCAATCAAACACTTTAGAGTCTTTGGGAGTAAATGCTACATAAAGAATAATGATGAGAACCTCGGAAAATATGATGAAAGGGCTGATGAAGGTATCTTCTTAGGGTATGCTACAAATAGTAAAGGATATAGATGCTATAATAAGAGGCTGCATAAAATTGTTGATTGTATTGATGTAAAAATTGATGAAGGAATCCCAGCAAGAGAGGTACACAATAATGTGTCTTCTACAGAAGACATAGCTAAAGCTAAATATGAACAAGTCCAAGAGTTAGAAAATGAAGAATTTGAATCAGATGAAGACTCAGACACTCAGATAGGCTCAAATCAACAGTCAACTACAAATTCCTCCCCCAGAATCATTCACAAGAATCATCCTGCAAGTCAGATAATTGGAGAAAAAGACAAAGGTGTACAAACCAGGAGAAAGCTAATCAAAACCACCGAACAATATAATATAGCTTTCATATCCATGCTGGAACCCAATAATTTCAATGAAGCCAACAAAGATGATCACTGGGTTAAAGCAATGAATGATGAACTTGATCAGATTGAGAAAAACAATACGTGGGAGATGGTTCAAAGACCTGAAGGTAAAACTGTCATTGGCTCCAAATGGATCTTTAAGAATAAGTTGAATGAGCAAGGACAAGTTATCAGAAACAAACCAAGGTTAGTCTGTAAAGGCTATGCTCAGATAGAAGGACTAGATTTTGGTGAAACATTTGTTATCGTAGCAAGATTAGAAGCTATCGTAATGTTTCTTGCCTATGCTTGTCATAAAAGGTTTGAAGTATACCAATTGGATGTCAAGTCAACCTTTCTAAATGGAGATTTAAGTGAAGAAGTCTATATGGAACAACTAGAGGGTTTCAAATTGTCTGATAACCTTGACTTAGTATGCAAGATCAAGAAAGATTTATATGGTTTAAAACAAGCCTCTCAAGCCTGTTATCATAGAATGGATACATATCTCAAAGACAAAGGGTTCAAGAGAGGAACAACTGACAACAATCTGTATATTAAAACAGAGGATAATAATTTTCTCATCGTACTGGTCTATGTAGATGACATCATCTTTGGATGTAATAAGGATTCATTGGTACAATGGTTTGCTTCTGCCATGGAGTCTGAATTTGAAATGTCTATGATAGGAGAACTGTCATTTTTTCTTGGTCTACAAATTACTCAGAGGCTCGAAGGGATGTTCATTTCTCAAGAAAAATATCTAAGAGAAATGCTGAAAATGTTTCAAATGGAAGATTCTAAACCTATGGGTACACCTATGGTAATTGGATGTAAATTAAGAAAGGATGATGATTCACCTAATGTTGATCAAAGCTCATATTGATCAATGATAGGAAGCCTGTTGTACATCACAACATCTCACCCAGACATAATGCATGCTATAGGAATGGTAGGAAGATATCAGGCTGCACCTAAACAGATTCATTTGCAAGCTGTCAAAAGGATATTCAGGTATTTGAAAGAAACAATGACTTATGGTCTGTGGTATCCCAAAAATCAAAATCTTCCACTGACTGCTTATTCAGATGGAGATTGGGAAAACTATGTTGATGAGAGAAAAAGCACCAGTGGGGGAGCATTCTTCCTGGGTGACTCCCTAGTAGCCTGGCTTAGTAAAAAGAAAGGTTCCATTTATTTATCAACCACAGAGGTATAATAAATTACTTCTGCTACTTGTTGCACTCAGGTATTATCGATGATTCAGACACTTGCAGACTTGGAGGTAAAATACACTGCACCAATCCCAATTCATTGTGATAAAACTAGTGCCATCAGTGTGTCTAAAAATCCTTTCTTCCACTCCAAGACCAAGCATATTCCCATAAAATATCATTTTCTGAGAGAGCAAGTCACCAATCAGATTGTTCAGGTCCATTACATTCCCACTACAGAACAAATTGTAGACATCTTTACTAAACCCCTAGCCAAGACACCATTTGAATATCTCAGACAGAAGCTAGGTGTCATCTTGTCTCACATCTAAGAGAGTCCATCCTGTTAGGGGGAGTCCTGTATTGGTTGCATATTTGATGCCTCCTAAAATTAATGCAACAGCGCAGGGGGAGCATGTTTTCTTTGACATTGATGTCAAAGGGGGAGAAAAGAACAGTGGTGCCTTTGTTGCCATCAATGTCAAAGGGGGAGATTGTTGGAAGGTTTACAGTTGGGAGTAAGCTTGTCATTGATGGAAAGAATAATGATGGCAAAGATTAGTGATGGCAAAGATCAACGATGATAAATATCATCACTGGCAAAGATCAACGATGACAAAGATCAGCTATGACAAAGATTAGAGATGGCAAGAACAGCGAAATCGCAAAGCAGCGAAATCGTGAAGTGGAGAAATCGCGAAGCAACGAAATCATGAAGCAGCGAAATCACAAAGTGGTGAAATCGTGAAGCAGCAAAATCGTGAGAATATCTAGGCCGTATGATCTGGGGTTTCTACGAAGGCTCAACGAAGCGGTGAAATCGTGAAGTGGTGAAGTCGCGAGAAGATCTAGGCCATAGAATCTGGGGTATCTACGAAGGCTCAGCGAAGCGGCGAAATCGCGAAGTGGTGAAATCGCAAGAAGATCTGGGCTGTAGCATTTGGGGTATCTACAAAGGCTCAGGGAAGCAGTGAAATCACGAAGTGGTGAAATCACGAGAAGATCTGGGCTGTAGGATCTGGGGTATCTACGAAGCCTCAATAGTCATTAGATATGGTGAATTTGCAAGGCAGATAAGTCCAAGAGTCATCCAACTCTCCAAAGCTATGAAGGAATCCTGACCGTCCATCAGGGACAATCATGGACCGTTGATCAAAAGGACGTGTGGTGAAAGATCAGAGCACCACAAAGCTCCATCTTGGAGTCTCACCTATCTCGACTTGGAGTGACGAGAGCCTCCATCTAAAGATCAACAAGATGCGAGATCACGAAAATATCAGGACTGTCAGATCACCAAGAACGAGGATTGTTGATCTAAGCTCCATCTTGGAGCTTCACCTATCGTGACTTGGAGTGACGAGAGCCTCCATCTAAGGATCATCGAGATGTGAGATCATGAAAATATCAGGATCATCAAATCACCAAGAACAAGGACCATTGATCAGGGCTCCATCTCGGAGCTTCGCCTATCGTGACTTGGAGTGACGAGAGCCTCCATCAAAGGATCAACGAGATGAAATATCACGAAAAGATCAGGACCGTCAAATCAACAAGAATGAGGTCCATTGAACTAAGCTCCATCTCGGAGCTTCACCTATATCTTCTTGGAGTGATGAGAGCCTCCATCCAAGGAATAGGGAGATGCAAGATCGTGAAAATATCTGGACCGTTGATTCATCGAGATCATGGACCGTCGATCAGGGTCGATTAAGATCATGAGTTCGTAGCACCTTTTAGTGAAGACAGTGGTCACCACCTATGGTCACATGGAGGAATGACCTAGTGCAGATAAGCTCTGCCTCATAATTTCAGTGATCGCATCTGGTACGAATGTCAAAATACCAAAAAGGTGAAATGTCACTGTAATCCAATGGTGCAGATGAAACTAAAGGAGATCGGAGGGCTACTGTTGCACGTCATAGTGTAACTACCAGAAACCACTGATGGTTTCTTCCAGAGGACTCAAAGACACTTCGGGGTGATTGACAGAGGATATGAAGAGTCTCTGGGAATCTTCAAGAGGGATGAAGATTCTCATGGAGGAGATTGACAACTGGATGAGCATTGAAGCCTGTAACTGGAATAGAGAAGGTGAGCTCATCTGTCACAGAAAAGATGAAGAGTCTCAACTTCCAGAGAGGCTGAGTAATCTCAGCATAACATACAGAGATGTTGAACGAGTGGAAAAATTGCAAAAGAAGTTGAAGAGTCATGATGATGATCAGACAGAGCACTCGAGTTGTGGAGGATATCGGCACGATATGAGTATGAAGAGGTATTGCACGCATTGTATGCACAAAGTGCACAAAAGCTATAAATACACAGTACAAAGAAGAGATGGGGTTGTTGTTGTTACTGTTGGGGTTGCTGTTGTTGAAGGTGATTCATGCATGAAGAAGGAGGAGAGTGCAACAACTAAATTGAACAGAAGAGGATGTGTGCAGGAAAGTAGTGAGGCAGATAGAGCAATGAAATGCAACAGGACAGTGATGAGTCTGGTAAGCCATTGTTGAACATTATATCACTGTAATAGGTTTCAGTAGCAAAGATTGATAAAACAGGGTGGTTGGGAGGGAGGACTGGTGTCCTCAAAGGTTCAAGTGGGTGCTTGAACACGGGGAGTTGGTGCTTCCTTCTAGTTGGTGCTAGATAAACCAAGGAGTTGGTGCTTCCTTCTAGTGGGTGCTAGAGAAAAACAGAGAGTTGGTGCTCTCAGCAAGTTGCAGCTTGCAAAACAGAGGTTGTAGCCTCACAATGAGTTGGTGAATTTAGGAAAATTTCATGAAGTGGGTGACTAAAGAGACTTTTAATCACCACCATTGATCTAATCAAATATCCAGTGTTGGATCATAAGACTCTTCATCTTCCCTCATTGATTCAACTTAGGGATTGAGACGCCCTTCATTTGGTATTCTTCATGATCTTTGGAGAGTGAATGAGAGAGAGAAGTCGAGATGAAGAAGAATAGGTCGATTAGTTTCTTGACAGATGAATTCCAAGACAAGAGTGGAGGAACACATATCGAGGTAGAATACAAGATTTATGGAGGCCATACATTTCTCAATTCTGAGCAGTCATACTATTTTTTATGGGAACAAAAATCGCTTAAAGTTTACAATATATTTTATGTGGGTTTGGCATGCATTACAAGGTTTTTGTACAATACCATTTGGCACAAAAATCGAGGCTTATTTTTAGGAATGCATTCCCATTCAAAAAGTACAACTAAAGGCACAAAAATCAAGGAGAATGCTTGTACAAATAGTACAGGAAATTATGGCATGAATTTCAAGGAGCTAAACTCGTATTTTGAGGAGTTTAATTGGCTCAGGTTTTGAGATAATTATGAATTTTTTTTATTGATGAAGATGATTGTTGTAAAAGAATTCTCTCTGAGCTCTGAATAATAAAATTCCCCCCATTCTCATTAGTTTTCCCCTTGTGGGTTTTCCAGGGTCTTATTTTGACCAAAAATCTTTGTCTATATTTATGGGTGTGCATTTATTTTTGGTTATTGAATGTAGTAGACTTCATGTGTTTCTTGTTTTGAGATATTTATTTTATGCTAACTAATTTGCAGCAGAAACTGCAATGTCAGTTGGTCATTAAACTATGAAGTGTCTCATTAAGACATGAAATTGGGTTGGGGTCTGATTTTTCTATATGGTATGAAGGCTTCGAAGTGATAAAGAGTAGAAATATTTCAGCCACATAGAACAAATAATTTGTTGAGGAAGAGAGGTACTTCACCAAGCAAAAAATTTTGGGCTTGTGTTTTAGCTGAGAGGGTCAATGGCCACCGGTTTGAGGGTTGAGGATAGATTGGATGAGGTTTATAATTTCAGCTCATGGAAGGGGAGGATTGTGTTTGTTTTGTAGAAGTGTCAGTTTTGGTACATTGTGGAGAAAACACAAACAGATCATATGACGGTGCCTAAAAATTCTACTCTTTTGGCTGCATACACTAAAAATAATATTAAGGATAAAATAATTATCCTTGATTCCATTAAGGACCATGTGATTTCGCATGTGACTGGGAAATCCAATTCCTATGATATGTGGAACTCCTTAACCAAACTTTACCAAAGTTCTAATGAAAATTGGAAAATGGTATTGAGGGAGAAATTGAACAACATTCAAATGACCAAGAATTAAAGTGTGGCCACCTATCTTACCAAGATAACTTAGATGAGGGATGAAGTTGGTAATTTTGGGGAGGTTGTTCCTAACAATGAACTTGTGAGGACTGCTTTGAATGGGGTGACCAAACGATGGGATGTCTTTGTTGAGGGCATTATTGCAAGGGAAAATCTTCCCAAGTGAGATTGTCTTTGGGATGATTTCATACATGAGGAAACTTGAAGACGATATGTGTAGGGGATTTCATCCACAGGTAATGATGTTAGGGATCTAACCCCTCACATAGCTAGAATAATATATTCCGATGCAATAAAGGTCAATATTAATAAGGTCTATCAATAAGGAAGAATAAGTCGAATGTAAGAAGACCTAATAGAGGCTTCTGCTTTTAGAAGGATCTTCCTCTAGATGGTTCTTTTGATAGACATATTTAGTATAAATAGGAGTCGAGGGTATGAAAACTGTTGTCTTGGATATTATTGTAATAGATATTTTCTTTGCCAGAGGTTTCCCCCTCGAAGAGGCAAGTGAACATTTCTCTCAGTAATCAAAGTCCTCTTTTTGGTGTTAGTCTAGTATCATTTTGGTATTATTGTGGTGTTTTTCTGGTTAAATTGTTGTTCATCTGCCATTTCTATCATTTTATTTCTATTCTGCATACGTTTCATATATGGAATATTACAAGTGGTATCAGAGCACTTTCCTTGGCATAAAAATGTGGGTTAAATTTTGTTTTAGGGTAGAGACGTATTCCAACATCTTTAAGCTACAGAGATTTGTCGTTACGTGCATAAAATCGTGGTCAGGGATTCATACATGCAGGAAATATAAGTGGTACTTAAGTGCACATCTGTTGGCCACCCTTGTAACCCTTGTTGATACCCCTTTGAGTGGTAGCGCATTAGAAAACACCTATATACGAATCAACCTAGATTTCCTAAAGCCCTATTTAGATAAACCAATCAGCCGCCTGACTGCTATAGTGCCATCACAAACAACACTTAGGAAGATACTCTTTAGTACCTGGGTAGTCAGGTAGTATGACTAAGGGCATGATATAGCCTCCTTAGTTTGTGCCCTGAGATATTGGGTCAAGTACTACTGTTGGACCCCACACATATATCAAAGAGCTATAGTACAGGGAAAACCCTTTTCTGTAGAACCCTTGAATACCTAACCCTTGGGGACGGAAAAAAAAATTAAAACAGAAAGGATCTATTGCCGCACAACTATGTTCGAGTTGCCAAATCACTACACATTTCTTCTTGGTTAAGAATTTGTGCATTTCATCACTGCAATATTCTTTAGATTGGAGTATAAATCTGCAGGTGTAAAAAAAAGAAAGTCTGGAAATTTTTTCATCATTATTTGAGACATATACCATTGGATTTATCTCTTCTCCCTTATCACATTCATAACTATCATTTTTCAACAACATTTTTTACCCCACCTACCCCTTTTCAGTTCCCTCTTAATCATGGCCCATACTCGTAGCCAAGACTTGGAAGCTCGCATACCGTGCAATATAATTTCATAGAGACCCAACAAGAAGTGAGACAACTCAGTGCCAATATTTCCTCTATCAATAAAAACATGCATTCCTCCATCGCCGCCTCAATCAAAGAACTTAAGGAAGACCTCAAACAAGGCATGACTACCCAACTTGAATCTGTCACTTCGATGATCTGCACCAAGCTGCATATCCCCCTTTATCTGACCCACCTTTGCATACTGAAGTTGAAACTTCCTCTCATTCCCATAATTTTCAACCCCATCAATTTCAGCATGACCTACGTCTTCCGTGGGTGGATGTGACCAAATTTGATGGCTCAGATCCCACTGGTTAGGTAACTCAAATGGAACATTATTTATCTCTATACGACATTACAAATGACTTGGAAAAACTCCAGTATGGTTTTCTCCATATATATCAAGAACGTTGGCAATGGTGGCAATGGAGAAAAAATTCCCGTCAAGGGTATGTTGCTTGGACACACTTTGTGGCAGAGCTTTATGAACACTTTGACACTGACACCAACCATTTAGGCTGCTTGAAAAAATTGAAACAATCTAGCATAGTGGAAGACTTTATAGCTTCTTTTGAGCGCCTAGCTTTTTGTACAGAGGGCATGTCTGATGTTTTTTTTCGAGAATGTTTTATCAATGGCCTCAAGGATGATATTCGTGCCCATATCCTCATGACTCGGCCTAAGAGTTGGGTGGAGGATAATAAATGAGCCAAGGAAGCACAATAGGTTGTCTCTTCTCAAAACCAGAAAACCTCCTTTATTCCTTGCATTAAACCAGTAAATATGACTCCTCCTTCTACTCCACTAAAGATCCAAAAATTGACCAGGGGTGAAATGGTTGAATGCCAACTCAAAGGCCTTTGTTATAATTGCGATGACAACTATGTTTTGGGACACAAGTGTAAGGAACAAAATATTTTTATGGCCATCTCGGAGGATGTTTCGGAAGAGGATGTTGAAGCTCCCCTTGTGTCTGAGTCACCTGAACCCACCGACATTTCCCCTCCCTTAGACCCTCTCGAAGTAGAACCAGTCATTTCCCTAAATGGTCTCACTAGCTTCTCTTCTCTCCAAACCCTCAAACTAATTGGCTACATGAAGCATAGGAAGGTCATCATTCTTGTTGATAGTGGCATCAACCATAATTTTATTCATCGCTGCATTGCCCAAGAAACTAATTTCTATATCCGTGAAGTCAATAATTTCCAAATCATGATTGCCAATGGCAGGTCCATGAAATGTGGGGGGCGTTGTGAAAATCTGCATCTCCAAATTGGTGACTACTATATTAAATCTCATATGTTTGCTATCAACATGGGTGGTTGTGATATTGTGTTGGGTGTAGAATGCATAAGGACTTTGGGTCCCATTCTCATGGATTTTAAGGTATTAACCATGCAATTCGACCAGGAGGGCCAAAAATATAAGTTCCAAGGCATCACCGTCAGTTCCCCTGAGATCATTAGTTTCCATCACATGGAAAAGCTGCTCGAAAAGGTCATTTGGGTGTTATTTCCCAACTCCATACCATACAAGAAACTAAGACACCCTCTATCCCACATGACCTCCACTCCATCCTCTCTAAAAATCAAGTGTTTTTTTCCACTCCCCAGGGACTCCCTCCTTCCCATGGTGTTCATGATGATTCCATTCCCCTTGTCCCAGGAAGCCTTCCTCCCAATATTCATCCCTATCGTCACCCCTTTTCCTAAAAAAATGAAATTGAGAAAATGGTTCAAGAACTACTTAACACAGGTGTTATCTGCCCTAGTACAAGCCCCTACTCTTCTCCTATGGTCATGGTCATGAAGAAAGA
This sequence comes from Picea abies, assembly GCA_900067695.1. Lineage (NCBI taxonomy): Eukaryota > Viridiplantae > Streptophyta > Pinopsida > Pinales > Pinaceae > Picea > Picea abies. The sequence goes on along the minus strand of CBVK0100228698.1, from coordinate 9,463 downwards.
AGGTTCTTGTCACATGTGTTCTAATTTTTGCGCCCTCAACAAACTCATCGTTAAAGATAAATTTCCCATTCCTATCATTGATGACCTCTTGGATGAATTGAGTGGCTCCCAGTTCTTTACTAAACTTGATCTTCATTCTGGCTACAACCAGATCCATATGAAAGAGGAAGACATTCTTAAGACTACCTTTAGAAGTCATGAGGGCCACTATGAGTTTTTGGTCATGCCCTTTGGTTTTTGTAATTCTCCCTCCACTTTCCAAAGCCTCACGAATCATGTATTCCATCCTTTTCTCCGTCATTTTGTCCTAGTTTTCTTTGATGATATCCTGATCTATAGAAAAACCTGGATAGACCATCTTTCTCATGTGGATCAAGTTATACATCTACTCTCTCAACACCAACTTTTCTTGAAACAATCTAAATGTGATTTTGGCACCTTAGAAGTTGAATACTTGGGTCATCTTGTTGGCAAGAACAAAGTCAAGGTGGATCGTAAAAATATTGAAGCTATGTAAGACTGGCCTCACCCAAAGAACCTCAAAATCTTGTGTGGATTTCTTGGCTTAACAGGTTATTATCGCAAGTTTGTTAAGAACTATGGAAAGATTGCGGTCCCTCTCACTGCACTCCTTAAAACAAATTCTTTCACCTGGACTCTAGTAGCTTCTTTGGCCTTTCAAACCTTCAAGATTGCCATGTGCACCACTCCAGTCCTAGCACTTCTTGATTTCAAAAAGGCCTTTGTCTTGGAATGTGATTCTTTAGGAAAAGGAAATCGCACTGTCCTTATGCAAGAGGGTCGGCCTTTGGCCTTTACCAGCAAACAATTGTTTGAACCAAATGTGGGAAAATCAATATATGAAAAGGAAATGTTGGCTATTCTGCATGTTGTTGATCTTTGGAACCCTTATCTATTGGGGAAACACTTCCAAATTAGTACAGATCATCAAAGCCTCAAGTATTTTCTAGAACAACACATTTCCTCTACAAAGGAACAAAAATGGGTGACTAGTATCTTTCGATATGATTATGAGATCATTTACAAGAAATGAAAATACAATGTGGTTGCGGATGCACTTTCCCAAAAATATGAAGGTGAAGAGTCCCTTTTTCTTTCTCCTTCATTGTACCAGATTGGCTCCAAGTCGTTCGCTAGGAATGGCTACATGATCCCAAAAGTTCGCATATGATACAACAATTGCAGTCCAATTCTCTAGTTTCCCCAAGTTACTCTTGGCTCCATGATGAGCTTCGATACAAGTGTTGTTTGTATTTAAGTAAATAGTCAAAACTTAAATCTATGGTACTTTATGAGCTTCATGCTACACCCACAGCTAGGCACTTGGGGTTTACCAAAACCTATGACAGGGTCAAACGTTCTTTTTTCTGGGATGGTATGAAACAGGACGTTCATAATTTTGTGGTTGAATGTGATGTGTTTCAATGAAACAAGGGAGAAATAGTCAAATATCCTGACACACTACAACTGCTTCCGATTCCACCTGCTATTTGGTGAGATATCTCTATGGATTCTATTGTAGGCTTACCTAAATAAGGCAATAAATCAGTCATCATTGTGGTTGTTGATCGCCTTTCCAAGTATTCCCATTTATTTGCTATTCAATACCCATTTACAACATCCAATGTGGCTCAACTTTTCATGGATCAGGTCTTCAATCTTCATGGCATGCTACATTCTATTGTTTTTGATTGCGACCCAACTTTCACCATCAATTTTTGGAAAGAACTGTTGAAGCTACAAGGCACCCAATTGCATCTCATCACATCTTATCATCCCTAGATGGATTGTCAAACTGAAGTTGTCAACAAGTCTTTGGAAACATATTTGAGGTGTTTTTCATCGGAAAATCAAAATCAGTGGGCTCAATGGTTACCACGAGATGAATGGTGGTACAACACTTCATACCATACAAATACCCACATGACTCCTTTTGAAGAAGTATATGGACAAAATCCACCTTCAGTTCTCTCATATTTACCAAGTGTCTCGAAGGTCTAGGCAGTGGACCAAACACTTACAGTTCGAGAGGCTATTCTCCATAGCCTCAAAGATAATTTGGTCATGGCCCAGAATCGCATGAATAAACAAGCAAATCAAGGTTGGTCTGAATGCCAATTTGCAGAAGGGTTCCAGGTGTTTCTTCGAATGCAACCTGACAAGAAAAATTCCCTCAAGGCTGACCATTGTCATAAACTGGTGCCCAAATTTTATGGTCCTTATACCATTCTCAAGCATGTGGGACAGGTGGCCCATCAGTTAGATTTTCCTAGTCATTCTAAGCTACATCCCGTTTTTCATGTTTCCTTCTTGAAGAAGGTGATTGGAACTAAGTTCCAAACTCAAACCAACTTTCTCGAGTTGGACAAAGAAGGCTCTATTTGGCTACAACCAGAAGCAGGTTTGGACCAGTGTGAGTGTCACCTATGTCAGTGAACCTTCAAGGAAGTGTTAGTCCAATGGAAAGATACAACCCCAACAGATGTCACTTGGGAACCAACTACCATTCTGTAACAATTTCCACATCTCAAGCCTTGAGGACAAGCTTGTTTTTAAGGGGGAAGACATGTTAGGGACCTAACTCCTCACGTAGGTAGAATAATATATCTCGATGTAATAAATTTCAATATTAATAAGGCCTAGCAATAAGGAAGAATAAGTCAAATGTAAGAAGACCTAATAGAAGCTTTTGCTTCTAGAAGGATCTTCCTCTATATGGTTCTTTTGATAGACATATTTAATATAAATAGGATTCGAGGGTATGAGAATTTTTTTCTTTTATATTATTGTAATAGAGATCAGCTCTATTGGAGGTTTCCCCCTCAAAGAGGCAAGTGAACATTTCTCTCAGTAATCAAAGTTCTCTTTCTGGTATTATTCTAGTATCATTTTGGTATTATTGTGGTGATGTTCTGGTTAAATTGTTGTTCATCTGCCATTTCTAGCATTTTATTTATGTTCTGCATACTTTTTATATATGGAATATTACAAATGAAGAGGAGAATTTGGAACTTGCAACTAAATGCAAGAACAAGTCCAGAAAGGGTTACATGGGTGGAAACATGTATAAGGGTAAATGGAAGAAGAAGATGAGAAAAATCAAGTGCTTTTCATGTCATAAGTTTGGGTACCATGTTGGAAAATTTCCTAATAAGAATAATAAGCATACTGTAGCTTCAATAGATGTGGAGGATTTTTCCCATAGGTTTGAGAAGGAGTACTCATTTTTGGTTTGTCTTTCCTCTAAAGTATTATCTACTAGTATTTAGTACATTGATAATGAATCCTCCCACCATATGACAGGTGTTCATGAGTATCTCAATGATATTACAGAGATTGGAGATCTTGAGGTGGTATTTGGAGATGAATCAATGGTCAAGGAAGTTGGTAGTGGGAAAATATAATTTCAGAGGGAGTCTCTACCTCCCATGTTGTTAGGATATGTCCTATATGTTTCGGGCTTGAATAAGAACTCGATTTTAGTTTCCACTATTGAGGATAGGTGATATGAGGTGTTGTTGCATGATGGGAATGTTATCTTCTATCCTAAGGTATCCAACTTCACTTTGGCTAAAATTGATTGGGATCTGACATGAGAAGTTGTACAAGATCATGTTTCAGCCAGCTAGAGCATTGATCCATAGTACTAGTAGAAATGACCTTTGTGAGTTATGGCATAAGAGGATGTCCCATTTTCGTCATGGTTCTCTAAGGATATTGAGATAGATTGTGACTGGAGTGCCAGAGTTTAGTATAGAGCACCAGGAGGTGTGCTCTTGGAAAGTAAACAAAGAATTGTTTTCTAAGTAGTGACAACAAAGTAGCAACTATTCTTGATCTGATTCATTCCAATGCATGTGGTCCTATGTATTCGACATATTTAAGTGTGTTAGCACTGAGTAAATTGTTTTGGCTAAGGAAAAAACCTACAAAGGTAACCACAAACCTCTTTAGAGATGGGTACTAGACTACTCAGTTCAAAGAGGGATCTCTCTTGTCACTTAGTCTTTGATAGACAATTTTTCTTGGTATAACAATGGATAGGGTTTCCAATGTTTTGAATGGATTTAATAAAGTTTTGTTGGCAAGGAGGAGAAGGATGTTTTTTGGGCTATGGAGTCAAATATTGAAAAGAAATGAAACTGATGTCTGGTAGATAGAACCTCACAGAGGAACAAAGGAGAAATTTGGTGAATGAAACCTTTCGTTTTAGATTGGTTATAGAGGGTGTAAGAGGAAGAAAGCAACACATAACAACATCAGAGCATCATATAGATGAATTCTAACTCTTAAAAATAAATTTAAACAGAGGAGAAAATGAGATGCAAGTAGAGACAGAAAATATACATACAAAATACAAGGAACAAACTGCCAGCTCATCACCATTAGAATCTCTTTGATGAAGGTTTAGGACTTCTGCATTTCATTCCATTCAGATTCAAAGATTTACAATCAAGGTAAAAAATACTATAGTTCTTCCAACTCGTCATTTTTTTACATCAAAATGATCTAAATATATAGGATCCTACTTGCCATACTAGGCTACTAGGGGTCAAATTCCTCCTAAATACAATAGTGGATCTATTTACAATAGAAGAGGACAACTCAAAAACAACTTTACTAAAAACAGTAAGTTTGTTTTACCCTATTTAATGCAAAACAAACATATCTTATACAATTAAATATCCAAGATACATTCTATTCTGAAGTGTGGATGAGTCATCACGTTCATCTGGAGATCCCTTCGAGAGAAATGTTGTGCTTTCATGTAACTCTGTCACCTTTTCATAGAGGTCTGGTGCTAGCGCTACACAAATGCTACCTACAACGTTTGCATAGTGCACTGTGCTTTCTTGAAATTTGTGCAGGTCCAAGTGGAAACCATTGATATAAAAAATAATTTGACCTCAATTGAGGTATACTTAACTTTTCATGTTGTCATTCTTAGTTATATATTACTACAACATTTTTGTAGCACTGGCTCGCTATGCAAGTACTGTGTATGCTTGTTTTATTAGTAAAAAATTGCAGTTGCTAAAAGGGGTGACTCACATTGTCAAAATTGTCTAGATCAAAAACATAGGGACTTCAAAAAGATGTTTATATAACATTGAGTTTAAACTTAGCTAATTTCTTCCTCATTTAATCATTATTTAGTTTGCAACTGTAATGTCCCCTTTCCTCAAAAAGGACAAAATTGTGAGTTTTCCCCCTTTCATATTTATTCTACTTCTGCAAGTAGCTCTAATATTCTTCTGGCTTCATCCTTCAATTGCAACCTTTTTTTAAGATGCATGTTTTCCTTCCTTAGTGTTAATGTTTTTACCTTCAAATTTCCCACTTGCTTGAACAAGGCATAATTTCTCTTCAGTTTTGATTGGGCGTTGGAAAGGGATGCACAGTCATTTTCTTTGGCTGGTATGCATTCTTTAAAGTGTTTCATGGCTATTTCATCTGATATCCTCTTTTCTTCCCTGAGCTTAATTATTTTATCTTGAGCTTGCCTCAACTTCTTATTAAGCCATCTTATGTTCTTTTCTTCTTCTGTGGGTGAAGTAGGAGGTATCTCATTTCCTTCTTTCTTTCCCTATATGTATGGACTATTCTTCTTGGCTGAGGATCTTGTCAGAGGTGTTGTAGGCTTGGCTACAACTATGGCCTCAGGGTTTTACAAAATTCCCTTGGATGTTTCACTTTAGGATATGTCTTGATTTGTAGTGTTTGTTCCTTAAAACTTCTCTCAAATAGATTCCTCTTCATCTCTATATTTTCTTGATAAAACTGAGCAATCACATGATGAGCCTCTTTCAGTTGTTGTTGGATTTCCCTAATTTCTGAGTCTTTCTCTCCTGCTTTGGTTTGGCCATCATCTATCTCCTGGGATGCAACCTCAACATATTCTATCTGCACTTTAGGTGTAGGAAATATTCTAGTTTCTGACCTTGTGTGATCCAGGTGGATATCGATGGCCACCCACCTTTTCCAACTCCCTCAAAACAATTTTTTTGCAATTTTGGCAATTTACTATTTTTAGCAGTTTTTAACTTCTGGGGGAATTTTGAGGGCCTAAATGAAGGTTTTTCGAGATCGATCTTCTTAATGATATCCAAAGGCTCTGATTGAGCCCCTTAAATGAATCTCCTCGATGATACCCTTTTCAACGGGCTATTGTGCACATAAAATGAAGATCGTATGCAAAAGTTATGACCCTGGGAAGTTGATGTACTAACTTACCCAAACAGGGCCCACATGAATTTTGGCGCTTCATCTCCTAGGGTTAGTTTTTTGGATGTATAGGGTTTTTGAAATTCATGTTTATTGTAAAAATGCCTTCAAATCCTCATTGTAATCATCTTCTTGTGAATGAGCGCAGGCGTCACCATTCCAACAAGCTTGTTTTCCACTGCATTTTATAGTTTCAACTGATTTCCTCATTGAATAGAAAACCATTTTTATTGTATCTCTGTTATTCTTTATTAAGAAAATTTTAATATTTGGTATTCATGTTGTTCTCATAAAATTCATATCAGTGGTATCAGAGCGGTCTTTTCCTTATTGTCATAATGCATGTCCCCAATGAGGTCAGGGTACAAAGAATTGGGTCTCGAGCTTGTTTCTCTTGAGGAAAAAATATCTCGCATGCCCAAGCGACCTCTCATGGTAGGAGAAAAGAAACATGAAGGGACAAGAAATACTTTCAAAATTCTTCTTAAGGAATCCCTCATGCAATAGAGGAATGAGATGATGGATAGTTTCACGCAAATCCTTCGATGACTACCAACAGGTGACACATCTTCCTCGAGCAGAGGTGCGACCCCCTTCAAGGTACAAATGAACTTCGATATTCCTATATTTGAAGGTCAGATAGATGTAGATACTATAGACAAATGGTTGAATCTACGAGAAGGCTATTTTTCTATCCATAACTTTTTGAATACATAAAATATTACTTTTGCACTCCTCAAAGTCATTCCCCGTGTCAAATATTGGTGGGAAACTTTTTGTGAGAAAAAGGAAACATAGGAACCCTAATTATTTATAATCGCGACCACTTGGGAATCCTTCAGGGATGCTATTAAAAAAAAATACTACCCTGTTAGAAGTTATGATGACTTGTATACCAAATGGACTACACTATGACAAGAAAGAGACCAAGCAGTGCCATAGTTCACAAATATCTTCTATACCTTGCGCACCAAGCTGGGTATCGAAGATTTAGAGCAACATATGGTGCTCAAGTATCATGGTACTCTACATAGATACATCTAGACTAAAATGGATTTTCTAGACATATCGTCCCTGGGCACGGCCTACTGATATGACGTTAAAATCAAGCATAAGATCAAACAAAAGACGTGGCAATTTGGGCTCAGGAACCTCTCACAAAAAAAACCAGGAAGGGGTGGCCCCAACCCACAGAACAAAGGACAGAGAAAATATGGAAAGTATCAGGACAACCATTCCAAGACACAAACAAAGAAGGAAAACAGAAAGACAAAGAAAGATATCAAGAAGTGGTGTGACTTCCATAAGAGCCCTTGGCATAACACTGTTGACTGCTGCTCAAAGCCGTCGTGGGTGGCCAAAGTGAAATCCTCTGAATCAGATGCGGTTTTAGAATCTAAGTCAGAACTCGAAAGAGGAATACAAATCATTAATGTGGAACCCATTGCCACAGTTTCTACCACCAAGCTCCATCCTGGTGAACCATATGAGCCATAAGAAGGCAAGTGCCTCTTCCATTAATATATGTGGGTATAAGGCGCCCCTCTATACTTCATCGTTGATAGCAGTAGCCAACAGACACTCATCTCAGCAGAGGTCATCAAGTGGCTATCTATGCCAACAATGTTGCACCCAAAACCATACACCATTGGATGGATCCTCCAAGGAAGCGATCTCCACATCAGCCAATAGTGTGTCGTATGAAATCAAGCCCTTCAAAGATGAGTTATTGTCTGATGTTTCTCCTCTCGAAGTTTGTAATGTTCTTTTGGGCCAACCTTATTTATGGAAACATCATGTTGTATATGAGTCTAGGCCTCATAGTGTTATTATTACTTTGAACAGGAAATTGTACATGATACTCAAGGCAGTCCCTCCTAGTGCTATTTCCTTGATCTCTGCTAAGCAATGCAGGAAGGTCATCTCTCAGACCGGGAAATTTGTCTTCTTCATGATTCTCTCTAAGAGTGAGTGAAATATCACAACCACATCTGAGGCCTCTGCGACCAATATCTCTACACAACATAAGCAAGTGGATAAGGTCATCGAAGAATACTCAGATATCTTGTCTTCTACTACTGGGGTACCTGCACTGCCAAGTCAAGCATCCTATCGATCTGACCCCAGTCACACTGCTACCCAATGGGCCAGTCTACTACAACTCTCTTTTAGAAAACGAGGAGATCAATAGGAAGATACAAGAAATTCTCCACAAGGGGCACATACATCCCATCTCATTTCCTTGTGGAAGCCCAATCATGCTGGTGTAGAAGAAAGACGAGACCTGGCGACTCTGCATTGATTACTGTGCCCCGAATAAAATCACAGTCTGAAACTGGTACCCAATTCCCCAAATCAACAACCTCCTTGATCAGTTCACGAGGGCCAAATACTTCAGTGAGATTGATCTAAAGTCTATCTACCACCAAGTCTCAATAGAACAGGCAGATGTATGGAAGACTGACTTCAAGTCAAAAGAATGTCTTTTTGAATGGTTGGTCATGCCCTTTGATCTAACAAATGATCCAACAATGTTTATGAGGATGATGGATGATATCCTATGCCATTTCACCAATACTTTTGTAGTGGTGTATCTGTGTTTTCCCCAAACCAAGTTTTGGATAACGTTGGTCATGTTTGATCAATTTTGGGACTTCAACAGGCTGGTCAAAGAAGGAGTGCCTAGGAAAAGCGGAGATCATAGGATCTCGCCCATTTTTTGTGGGATTTTTGGGTTTAGGGTTTATGTAATGGGTATGGGATGTTGTCCCATGGGAATTACCCATTCTTAGGCCCCTTTTGGTAATGTATAAATAAGTAGCTAGGCAATGTAAGAAGTGGTTACTAGTCATTGATCGACTTAGTGCATGGCTAGTTGTCTTGGTGCATGGATGTGTTAAGGCTTGCAGAGCTAAGTGCAAACGTTTTGTAGTGTTGTGTGCTCATATAGTATAAAGGCTTTGTGATTTGACCTAACTCAGGGAAGGAGGATCTAGCAGTGTGCGCACAGATCTCCTATCCTATGTGGAGTTAGCTGTGTGTCTCTGTGCATGTAAGAATATTGGAAGAAGCTAATAAAGAGGAGAAGAGTTGGTGGATGTAGCCCCACACTGGGGTGAACCATGCATATCCCATGTTATGTGTTTTGTCCTATATTATTCTTGTATTTTCTTAGTATACTATTATGATAGATAGATCTATGAAGTGAGATCGGAAG
>CBVK0100228697.1:0-24335 GCA_900067695.1 Picea abies | reverse complement strand
TGGTTTTCCTGTATCCAGTATTCTGGTGCCAGATATCCAGGAGTCCCTCTGATGTTAGACACGCTCAAGCTGCGCTCTCTCTCAACCAGCTTTGCCAGGCCAAAATCTGAGATCTTGGGACAAAAGGCCTCGTCCAGCAGTATGTTCTCCGGTTTGATATCTCGATGGAGAACCCATTCCAAGAACTCTTCGTGCATGTAGGCTATGTCTCTGGCTACCCCCACTGCTATTCGATATCGTCTGCTCCAGTCCAACACAACTCTTTCGCCTCCGCCCTAGTTATCAAAAAAATATTTGTCTTTAATAACTCCAAGACACTGAACGCTTTTCATAGGCAGTTGAAACAAGGTTACAACCAGGTCTTTAATAACTCCAAGACACTGAACTCTCCTAGAGTCAATAGAATAGAGGTCATGATAGGCTCTGGTAACTTCTAGTCCCAACTCTTCCATGACAGTTTTGGGCATAAGGTTGTGAGAGGCCCATGAATCCATCAAACAGTTGTGCAGCACTTTGTCATGTATGTTCAGAGATGTGTAGAAGGGAGGAGATGAGTCATCTCTATATTCTACCATGGGACCTAGGACAACCGCTGGCTTTTCGTCTTGGAGGTTTATGGAGTCTGAGGGAAGGCATGAGGCTTCAGATTGTAAAATCTTAGAGAAGTGTTTTTTAAATTCGCCATGTTTAATCAGCTCAGTGAGGGGCACAGGGATTCTGATCCTCTGGATCTCATGCTCAAAATTAAAAGAAGATGTAGGCTTCGGAATTTCTTTTATTTCAGGGACATGATTATGGACAATGGGGGAGGGGGTTTGAGCTTTCTTACCTCTGTGATCATTTTCTTCTTCATTAGCAGGTCTCTCTGCTCTAATGGACTGTTGGGGAATATCAGGCGCTGCCATCTTTTTATCAGACCTTAGGCTGTACCTGTCTTGGCCACCACTAGCCTTGTCTCCCTTGCTTAGCTCGTTCAGCTGGCTGTCCATGAGAGACTCTTCGTATGCAGATTGAGTGAGATGAGGGAAAGGAGGAGTGTCTCCAACGCAGTGGATTTCAGGATCAAGATCCTCTGATTCTCTTTCTCCTCCCTCGGTCACAAAATTGTTTTGAAAAGGGGCCTGAATCTTCTGATCTTCTCTGTCTCTTCCCTTCTCTTTCTGCACATTCGGGGGAGTAAAATTATTTGGCCTCCTGAAACCTCCCTTGTTCTCAGCGATCTGAGGGCCTTTATATGCATGCCTCCCTTCCATCCTCATCCTTTCCATCTCTGCAGACAGAGACTTCACCATCTTGGTCAATTCATCCACTTGAGGGTGAGGCGCCAATGATCCAGAAGTTGAGGCTTCTGACCTTCCTTTTCTTATGTCTGCGTCGGCCTTGTTTCTCAGTCTGTCAGCTGCTAATACATTGGATTCCACTTCTATGGCCGCATCTTACATTTGGGTTAAGGAGGTGGCTCTTCTTTCTCTCAGCAAAAGGCAGAAATCAAGGTCAAATGCACCAGCATAGGAAATTTGGGCAGAGGCTTCTGAGGGCTTTATCTCTACAGGGATCTTGTTATACATCTTGTTAAATCTTTTGGAGAAGTCAGAGACCGACTCTCCTTCCATTTTTTTCAAAGACCCGAATTCTGTCATGTAATACATGAAGTCCTTCCTATCTCCCCACTGCCTCAAGAAAGCACTATCCAGAGCCTTAATCCCAGCAATAGATCCTGAGGCCAATCCTCTAAACCACTTTATCACTTCACCATCCAGGCTCTGGACGAAAACCCTCATCCAGACATCCTCGTTTTCAATATTGAGGTTGTCTGCATAACTGTAGAAAGCAGCTAGGTGCTCTTCCGCAGTTAAATCTCCTTCCCCAGTGAACTTGGGCATGTATTTCAGGTAATCTCCAGTAGGGAGGGGATTCATAGGATGGGGAAGAACTAAGGGAGCATATCTGGCAGCGACTATAGCATCCATTCTATTGAGAGGGGGATTAGCACCAGCCATATGGATGTTAGGTGTAGGAGAACTTGGAGGAGAAGGAGTTCGCAAAGGGGTTATTGAGGATAAATCTCGAAGTGGGGTGGGAAACAAGAGGTGATTCAGAGAACAGAATACCGAGCTCCAGTCAGCAGGTGCTCCTCCTTGCACAGGAGTAGGGAAATCTTCTAAGGTCACGGGTCTACGCCAAGGCGCAGCTTCAGGGAAGAGGGGAGTGACAAAATCTTGTCCTTCTGATCCTAGACCGGGAGGGGAAAACTCAACAGGAACACTCCCAAAATTTAAGAAACGGGAAACTGCAGAGACAGGCCTATCAAATATCTGAGGAGGAGAAAAAGGAGCTCCAACAGAAGGATATGGTGGATTACCTTGTTCGGTGATGGACGCTTCTTCTTCGGAGGCCTTTCCCTTTCTGAGCACCGCCTTTGGATCCGTTTCAGGTGTAGCTAGAGGCAGTTGTGGATGAGACCGCATATGCCTGCCTCTGAAAGCCACAATTAACAGAGCAGGTTCTCCCCAGCGGAGTCGTCACAATGGAGTCGCCAGGTGAAAAATTAGCAATCTAAAAGGCTCTGATGATCCTATGCACCTTCGGATTCAGAGACTCAATGTCGTTCTACCCAGGGAAAATCTTCAATTCCGTCCCCGGCAACGGCGTTAGAAATGTTAGCGTTAGAAGTCACTCCTGGATTGCTTGCAGGAGCAGAGCCCAACGCCCATTAGTTTATGTCACGATTTGTTTATAAAGGGTGGTCAAATGGAGATAATGGCTCTAGGAGGTATCACTCTAACTCAGGGACTAAGTCTGGTACATAAGGGACAGAGGAGGTCTGGAATCCAAACTTCAGCCAGTGGGTTGATTTAAAGATGAACAGGTGGAAGACTTAAAAGAAAGTGAACAAACAGCTCTGGGCATCAGCCTTCAACGGTCTGTAGGAGAAAAACTCTGATAGCAGGATCCTCCTGGCTCAGGGATTCAAGAAACTGAAAGAAGACTTGACTGGATCCTCCAATTCCAAGTCCTTCAGCGTTAAGGAAGTTAAAGGGACTGATTAGAGGCTCCGTAACTATTACAGTGATCCATTACAACATCATCCTATAATAGTTACAGCTCGACTGGATCCTCCAATTTCGAGCTGCTCTAACACAGTGTAAACAAAGATATGACAGAAACTGGCATTCATAAGGCAAGAAGTCTCCAAAGCTTATATATATCCAGAACAACAATGCTTCATTAAAACTTTACAACCAGGGAGCTTTGCTCAACCATCGACCTCTTTCAAAAGTGGCCAAAATGCCCACATATACTTGGAACAAAAACGATGGAAGCTAAATCGAGGCAATGCATTGAAGACATTACGTCTTCACATTTACTGCGCCTGCAGTCCCTGGGCGCTCGTGGACTTTGGACAGACGCAATCGTGTTCCCAAGGGCCTGAGAATGAAATGACCAGCTTACAGTCACTTCTGTATTTTCCATTTACGGTGGAAAAGATGTCCAACCACCATCAACTGCTGTAATAACTGCTTCATTGGGCTCGGACAGGTCCGGGTCGATTCCGCACCTTCAGGACATGGAAACCTTCGTGATGACTGGGAGGCTTGACACGAAGTGATGAACGGATGGTGACCAAGCAAGGAAAAACGATAGGGCGAGCACAAGTAGCAGAATCCATGGGTTTGAAGTGTACGAGCTAGGTGGAGGGACACAGGGGCCGGAAAAATGCGGTTGGCATGACACGGGGAGAAGGCGTGGCGGCAAGGGACAGATGGCGGAGGTAATGCGATGAGGCTTCGGGCCTTTCGGGAATTCGGGATTCGCGAGTTTGCAATGCGTGAACTCTTAGCCTCTGGGATCCCCGATATCCCGATGTGCGATGAGCTCCTCCTCCTATGAGTTAGCCCTCCTGGTTATTCTATGGCCCATACAACCACCTCTTTATGACCGGAGCTTAATCTCCGTTGGGGCTTCGGCGTTTTCGACGTCTCAATACACCAGTCCTCGGGGCTCGCGATAGCGCGCCACCTGTATTCCACTATAGTTCTCAGCCCCGTCGGGGAATCGGGTATCGAGATATCGCGATTCCTAATATCATGTGCATGGAACTTTCATATCCCCGATCCCCGATTCTGCAGGATCTTCGCCACGTACCACAGTTGACGGACGACTCTGATTTAGTCGGGCAATCGCACATCGCGATTTACTCATGTAAGAGTTCTCTGCCTTTAGAAACTCCGATCCTCCGATGGGCTGAAATCCCGACTCTCCTTCTAATCTCTGACACGCGTCCTGCCAAAATTAACGGCTAGGATCCCATCGGTCTTTCGAGACTCGAAAGGTCTCGGCCTTCCCTCCCTTTAAAATCCCGATACCACAATTGTTGCTATCAGGAAGGAAAGAATGTTAATGAACAAAATTTTTATTTTCTATTGTTTAAATTATATTTTTAAATACATAAATAAATTCAGTGTGTTGAAAACCTCAGACCTTATAGATCCAATTATTCATCACCAAATTTCAAAAAAACTAAAAAACTTTTTAAAATGCTGATTCCTGGTTCCCTCTTTCCTATTTGTTGATAGACATATATTCCTCATGCCTGCCTGTCAAATTCCACTCGTGTCCGAGAGGAAAAGTCGTTCATCACATCGAGGCGGCGGAAAGTTTAATGTTATTTGGAAGAAGAAAAGTATTCGGGAATGGGTGTTGTTTGGGAGAAGAAAAGTCGTTGGTCACATAGGTAGGCCGGCGCAGTCCTCCATGTGATAGATAAGAAGAAACGTGGCCTTAATAAATATAAACAAAATACATTAAATAACCACTGATCGTGCTAGTATCAAGTTTAGAGATGGTACGTATCCTACAATTTAAATTTCCTGCGTAGAAACAGAAATCGGAGGCAATTCTTGTATGTGATCTCCATATTCGCTGCTATTGGCGTTCAAGAAGTTCAGGAAGAAATTAGGCTGAGGAGGTTGGGGAACTGCGAGGGTTCCTTGCAGCATTTTAGCAACATTTCCCATGGAAGGCCTGTCATCTGGTCGGCTCTGAATACACCAAAACGTTGTTTTCACCATTCTCTCAATGGCCTCCAACTGAAAGCGATCATCTCTTGCTACACTCACAATGTTTTTGTCCACGACCTCTTCCATATGCCTCCCCAAAACCGCCCACTCAAAAGCCTTCTTTGGAAAGAACCATTCATCGCCCTCGTCAGTGGATTGACTGAAGCATAGATTCTTCCTTCCGCTTACAATCTGCAGAAGCACAATCCCAAAGCTGTATACATCTACTTTTGCAGTAATAGGCTGGTTTTCCTGTATCCAGTATTCTGGTGCCAGATATCCAGGAGTCCCTCTGATGTTAGACACGCTCAAGCTGCGCTCTCTCTCAACCAGCTTTGCTAGGCCAAAATCAGATATCTTGGGACAATAGTCATCATCCAAGAGTAAGTTCTCCGGTTTGATATCTCTATGGAGAACCCATTCCAAGCACTCTTCGTGCATGTAGGCTATGGCTCTGGCTACCCCCACTGCTATTCGATATCGTCTGCTCCAGTCCAACACAACTCTTTCGCCTCCGCCCTGGTTATCAAAAAAATATTTGTCTAATGACCCGTTGGGTATGTACTCGTACACAAGCAATCTGTGTTCACCCTCTGTGCAGAAACCCCACATACGAACAAGGTTGAGATGATGGATTCTCCCTATAATTGTCACCTCTGCCCAGAATTGCTCTTCACCTTGAGATACCCCCTTGAGCTTCTTCACTGCAATCTGTCTCTGATCAGGCAGAACACCTCTGTACACCGTCCCGAATCCTCCTCTGCCCACTTCATCACTGAAATGATTAGTCGCGGCTTTCAGCTCTGCGTATGTGAATCTCTTTGGCCCCCCGCCTGAAAGATAAAGTAGAATATCTGAACTGAATATTCTAGCTATGTGTCTATATCTGGAGAACCTCCTCAGAAATGCCCAGAAAACCAAAACTCCACAGAAAAGCTCGATGCCAAATATAGAGTAAATTATGATTAGATTACTCGGTTCTGGCGGAAACGGCAGAGCCAAAGTAACTTCGCAAACATTTTCCACCACAGAGAGCATACCCGTGTATGGATTTGAGACATTTTTCTCTTTTGCAGACAGCTTCAAGTACGTGCGTGTTTTCGATTCCGGAGACCAATATCCATTCAGTAATCTGCCAAAAAGGTGGACGCAGGATCGACTGCCGTCCCATTTGTAGAAACCCACACATTCGCAGTTGTTCAAACAAGCTGACATACAGTCTTCGAATCTCGGAACATTCAAATTTGTCTGATTCCTTTCTCCCGTGAAAAAAACATAATCCAACGGGATAAATTGATTGTCGATACTCTGATAATTAGAACTGCACGACAGATTGGAAAATTGAATAGTTCTCTGGCAGCTGGGAGGATCAGTAATATTTTGATGGAAACCGGGTGGACATTGGCATTCTGGCGTACTGTTGTTCAATTCGGGAGTCTTGCATATAGCGTTGTCTCCACAAGTGCCGTGAATTTGACAACGCTCTTGTATTGCTTCCCAGACTACTACCCAAGAAGAAGATGAGTCCCGCTTCCAACTGTAAATTCGGAGATTTCCATCGTGGTCTAAAGTTAATCTTCTTAAGGGACCGGCGGGATCCCCACTGTCTGATGCCATCAAAATCTTCGAGTTGCTTGAGTTTATCAGATTCCCATCATCGCCTAAACTTAGATACCCATCAACGCCCAGACTAAATTGAATGCCATAATTAGTTGCCAAAAGCCAATGCAAAACCCCATACAAATCAAGTTGATCTGATCCTAATTCGCTCCTGTTATAATACAAGGAGGGTGTTTGCGTGTTGGACTGAGAGGCAGAGAAGATGTAGGCACCTGAGGAGTAGGTGCTATCATTTCTTCTCGAAACTAATCTACTGTTCTCTGAGAATCTCTGTGTTGGAAGAAGTGTAAACGTAGGAGAGTCGAAGCTCTGCCAAACATGGTTCTCGTTGCTTGTACTGAAGACCAAATTCCCCGATTCCAGCAAAATCATGTCCATTCCAGCATTGGAAGCTAGGATCGTCGCACTCCATATTTCATGGGCATCGGAGTCAGATATAGTGAGATTTCCATCCTTTAAGGTTAGGGAAGAATTGTAGCCTATGAGATGATCTCTATTAGCCATCCATGCCACGGTTCGATTAGGATCGTTGGCATACCAGACAGCAAAAGCATAATTATTTGGAGTAACATTATAGAAACCGGCACAGAATGTCCCGTTTGGAGAAACCAGATATGTGTTATTCCCAGGCCTCCAACCAGAATTTTTCAGTCTAGTAGAGGAGATAACAAATTCACTTGTATGCTCTTGCCCTCCCTCCCCACAACCCACCAAAATCAGTAACTGCGTAAATAAAAACGTAAGGAAAAACTGCGGCACAGTGTACATGGCGTTTGACTTACCGCAACCGAAGCCTTCCGCCTTCTCTTCTGATGGAGGTAGAGATGCCTCGTGCAGCAGAGGACGCAAATTAAATCATATACAATGCAAATTCAAATCCATCCTGGGCAGAGCAGAGGAGAAATCATCTCCAGCATGCATTCAGTTGGCCTCTTATCTCAAATTTGAACATTTAGGGGAATAAATAAACAAACCTGTGGAAGGATCGATGTTAATTGGGATAAGAAAAGTCACGTGTGTTGTCTGGGAGAAGAAAATTCTTCGATGTTACCTGGAATATGGTTAGAAATTTCAAAATCAAACAGCTTGTTAAATTTTAACGTTTTCACAACTTTATTTATAGAGTTTTAATAAAAAATAGATTATTATTAAAAATTCTTAATTGTATTTGACAACTATTTTTATTTTTATGTTCATGTGGTTAAACGTTTTATCTTTTAGGTTATTTGGTATTTTAGGTTATTTGGTAGGTCAGGTAAATTTGAACAAATTTTTTTTTTTATTATTTAAATTGCATTTTTAAATACATAAATAAACCCTTAAACCTACATATTCAACTATTCATCCCCAAATTTCAAACAAAATCAATCAAAAAAATTACCAAAAACGATAAAAAAAACGTTTTATACTGCTGATTTCTGGTTCCCTATTTCCTATTTGTTGACAGATAAATATTCCTCTTGCCTGCCTGTCAAATTCCACTCCTGTCTGGGAGGAAAAGTCGTTCATCACATCGTGAGGCGGCGGAAGGTTGAATGTTATTTGGAAGAAGAAAAGTATTCGGGAATGGGTGTTGTAACTTGTCTGGGAGAAGAAAAGTCGTTGGTCACAAAGTCCTCCATGTGATAGATAAGAAGAAACGTGCCCTTAATTACTCTTCAAATGTTTTGAGTCTGACACATTGCAATCATAACGCATGACACATTGCGATGAGCGATCAAAATTAAATGTTAGCGCACTACTCGATGTGATAGATGAGAGGAAATGTGACTTCAATTATTCAAATGTATCGAGTCCAACACATGAGTCCAAATGCACTGCATCCGACACATTGCGACCAGTCATCAAAATTGAATTTTTTAAATTTTTTCAAAAGATTCAAATCTATTTTATAATGATAATTAAAAAATATATATTTTTATAATGACAATTTATAAATCATGGTAAAAAATAATATTTTGAAGTTGTTTATTATTTTTTTATATCATAAAATTAAAATGCTCTCTATTCTAGTTGGTTTATATATATTTTATAATTTAATGAATTTTTTCACGGTGTATTCTTTCACAATATTAAATTCATCATATATCTTATACTTAGATAAATATCTTATTATATTATTGATGTATGCATTATTGGTGTATGTATTATTTGTTAGAAAAAGAGGACCTATAGCAATAATATAAAACAAACAGATGCAGAAATAAAACACAAAAGAGACATAGATATAAGTTATTCATTTAATATGGACTACCTTTACCAAATAAATTGTCAATACTTCTTTTATTATTATCCAACAAATGAAGGGATACAACATACATCACACTTGTTGTAACTTCCTCTTCTTTCTCTCATAATCTCCTCTCTAAGAATATAATATTCACACTCATCCCTTGCTGCAATACAATTCCCTCATACATAAAAGAGAGTTGTCTTTTAGGGGAAAAAAACCCTAACATAACTTATACCGTTATATCTGCAACCTAATGATGAATGGTTTGGATTGACTATGAAATTACAATATTTTATAAGTCAATTTTCCCAAAAAATTATCTTCTAGGGGCTGCATAAAATGTTGTCGCCATCCCAGTGATAGATGTGGAGGGGCAAGTCCCCTGCACACCCCCCGAGACATGCCATCCGAAAACATTTCCACACACGGATGCTACCGTTCTATTTGGACAAGGAAGCTTTTGATAAGGAAGTCATGTCATGGCCAGAAGTTAAACGCGGCCCGCAGAAATAAGGGATGCATTACATTTTGTCTGCGGAGCTGCTCAAGAAAAAAGACAAGGAAGTAGGCAAGAGACCGAGTTCAGGCCTCAAGAAAAAGAAACTAGATGCTCTGACACAAACAAACTCAGAGGAGGAAGAAGAGATACCATAGTTGGAGCGGAGAAAAAGACCACCCCCCGACATCTACCAGACGATGATGTGTTGTTAGGTGCGCAGGTTAACCATATCTTGGGCATTGTGCTTGGTATCGAACCATTGGTGAAGAGGCCCAGAACTGGGGTCTCACTGAAAAAACCCCTGAACCCATAGCCCCTTGCATCTGTCGCTCCCCAAACCCGCGCCTTGACCAAAGCCACCACTATCATTGATATTCAGGATGACCTGGAGCCCGAAGCAATTATGTCTACACTCATCATTGAGCACCCTCCACCACTCCAGTTACCAAACCTCCTTACCACCACTCCACATCACACCACGACCTCAGAGTCGATGCAACTTGATCTCCCAAAGACAGAGGAACGATAACCCCCACAAATAACTAGAGAACCACCTAAGCCAAGATAAAAAATTCCCGATCCCGACCCCAAAGCCTCAGAGCAGAGCACGATGTTGGATGTTCTGAATCTGAACACCCAGAAACAACAACCTAAGTCTTCAACACGGGAAGAAGACATCTGAAGCAGAGAGGAGCAGGAACCCCACGACAACCAACAACTCACCTCATTAGCCAAGGGTAAGGGTGCCCAAGAAATCACGGCGCATGATGCAGAAGCACCGGAAGATACAAAGATATAAGATGCACACAATGAGCTAGAATCAACAATGGAGCAAGATACTACAGTCATGCAAGCTCAAATGGAGCAAGTTCTCTAGAACCTGAAGCAGTGTGAAGAATTGATGCAAGTTTGCATAGCCAAAACAAAGGTTCTAACTCTTTTTCCAGCAGATCCAAGGTTGAGAATCGCACCAGTCCCACCAACGGAGGAAGAGGTAGAAACTCTCTCAGACCATTCAACAGGCAGTGGACTCCCACTACAGTGGCAAGTACCCACTGATGCAGTTGTTTCATCTGTCGACATGGTACAGTGGCCAACGCCACACTTATTTTCCCTAATCAGGGCATCCACATACTAGTTGGATCGGAGGCTCTAAGAGGCCGAGATATCTGCAGAGATCACAAGAAAAGAACAATTCATGGAGCATACATACAAAATGCAAGAAGCACATGAAAAACTCCAAGTCCAGTGAAAACTGGAAAAAGTGTAGGAAAAAATTGCAGAAGCTTGGTCGGAGATTCAAAAGGTCGCACCTGAACTACTCGAGGCTAGTGACATAAGAGAGTCAGAGAAACAGATCAAGTTGTTACAAGAAACATGGACACAACTCGCTACACGCACTGAGAAGATACAAGAGAAGCTAGAACAAGTCCAGCAAGAAGTAGAACAACAACCTCGATAGCTGCAGGAACAGATGCAGAAGATAATATTGCAAGGCAACAATGGTCGAGCCGCATTGCATAAGCACACAAGGAACTGCACCAAAATTTTCAAAGAAGTCAGCAACTAGATGGGCATCATCGCTTGACGAAAACAAGTTTTGGAATAAATGCGCAAAAAAATTCAAGTGCTGAACGAAGAAGTTGCTGCAACGATGGACCCTATGGAGCAACAACAAAAGTTCGACCAAATTCAACAGGCCGACAATGAACTGAACAAACTCTACGAGGAACAATCTGTAGCCAAAAAAGAGTTGCTCGACTTTCGATCGGTAATCCTGACACCCTACATGAAAATGCATCAGTTCGACACAACAACATATTCCGAGTGGAACTCGTTGGTTGCGGACAAGCCAAAGGAATACAATAAAGAGACGAACCAACAGTTCCTTGCAGAAGCATCACTCCTCGCCCAAAAATTACAGGAAAAAGTTGAAAGATTTCATTGAGTAAACGCTAAGCCTTAGAGTTGGTACCAGAATTGGGTCCTTCGTTTGAGGAGGTAAAGGAAGAAAATGCACAAACATAAGAGCCCAAAGAAGAAGAAAATCTGGACAGGGGAAAACAACATTTGCTCCTGGAGGATGTGAAAGAACCAAGCGCTTGACTCAAGGATGAGTCAAGGATTGTGGTCAAATCCTATTGGGGTCTTCATTTTTGGGAAAGAATTGCGCAAGTTTTGGCTAAGCACGAGTTGCAACAGAAGTCAGCACAACACCAGCTAGGAAATAAACGGTTGCAACGTAATAATAAAGAGTGCAAGCCAAGAAGGAAGACACAACCCAGCTATATATATGGATGAATATAATTGTAAAAGGGTTGGGTTGGTTCGTTCATTGACAGAAGCACTCATTAGTTGATACCTCGTTCATCGTTGGTCAATTAGGGTCAATTTGAGTCATGTCGATCAGAGTTGCCCAAGTTTTGGGATCAGTTTTGGTTCTTGTTGTAGGTCGAGAGAAGAAAAGGATGAGTCTACAATGAATTAGAACTGTTAGTTGGAGAGATGGAGATCGGAGATATGAGTTCAGAACTGAGAGTCTATACTGAGCCTTTCTTATAACTTTGAGTTTGTAATGAAGGAAATATCCCGGAGATAATAGGAAGCAAGACTAAATTTCAAAATATGATGTGTCTTTGTATGTTTACTTATGCATTACAACATTTCTTTATGGCTTATGAGTTCTATTCAATGGTTCTTTTTTAATTGTTGCTCGCAACGTAAGTAGGTTCAATTTTTTCATTTAGATGGTTCAGATATGATAATGACTCTTGCGCAAGAACGAGAATGAGTTACGAATGCTCTATGGATCTTCTTTAGCCTTCTTCCTACCCTTCCCTATATATCTATCTCAGCAACGCTTCGGGTGAGACTTCTTCTCTTCGGAGGAGATAAAAATGCTAGCGCTCTAGAATACACGGTACCTTTTGTTGGTAACCTGAGGAGGACCCTGGTTTGATCAAATTCGCGCCAACAAAATGGAACTCTAGCAACCAATCTTATTAACCCATGTCTATATCAATCCTAACAAAGGTGGGATGGACGTAATTAATTCAAATAACTTTTTTCAAGAGTTAGACATTTATCTCAATGTGCATAATGTATGAGAAGACAAGGAAATAGATTTTCCCACACTTAAGCTAGAAGGTCATGAATAGAGTTGGTGGGAAAACTACATCAACACACTAAGATTGGAGGGAGACCCACATGTAACTAAATGGGAGGTGTGAAATGAACTCCTTAAAGTTCAAGTCTTACCTTATTGAGTACGAATAGGATGAAAGAATTTAGTCACACTACTACTCACAAAGGAAACATAAAAATGAACATTATTACATTGTGTGTTTATGAAAGCAATCCATTCATTTGGATTTTTTTACCAAGAACCCAAATGTGGTCTAGTGCCTATGTACCTTTAAATTTATATAAGGTGGGAATTCATTCTATTGAAGGCCAGTACTATAAATGAGACACATGTGCATTCTTATCATGCCGAATATGACAAGAACAAGGGAAATCCAAGTGGGTCAAAGAAACTTGACCAAAAGGGTGCTTTGTAGAAAGGAAAAAGCAAAAGGGGAAAGAGGAAAAGAAGAAGTCAGGACTACAAATGTGTGAAATCACCCAACAACCATTGTAACCATTGTAGTATTAATGGTCACACCCCAAAAAAATTGAAGCTACAACTAGAGATCAATCCCAAGAACCACAAACCTGAGTAGTGCAATCAAAAGAATCATCTAGGCATGGAAGTGAGAAACGAGACATAAAGTGGATCATATGTGAAAAAAATAAATTTCAAAATAGTGTAAAGGGGGTGAACCTAAAAATTCTCCATCATAGTGACAAGCACGAGATGACACAAGTTGTTCCATATCAAGATCTATATCAAGAAGAATAAGGTAGATGCTCTATTCAATTATGGTTCATAGAAAAGTTGCATTAAAAAGAAACTAGTAAGTAAGCTTGGCTTATAGGTGAATGATTCCCATCATCTATACCGCTTAGAATAGGTGAATAAGGATGTAGAGTTGAAATTTTCCAAGTAGTGTAGTCTTAGATTTGTTACCAGTGAAAGTTTTATGACAAAGTAGAATTAGATGTGGTGTCCCTTAGTGTCAATGGTATAGTGTTTGGTAGACTTAATATGTATATAGGGGATGTGATCTTCATGACGAGGGATAACCAATACTGCATGGTCGAGAAAAGTACATATTTTTTCATCAATTTGAATAAGGGGAAGTGAACATCTATTTGGTGAGTTCCCACCAAGATAAGAGACTGATCAACTCAAGAAAGAGATGTGTACTACCATTCTTAATATAGAACATGGAAGACACTTAATAAGTGCAATTGAATACATCCTTGGAAGGATGTACGAAATAAAAAAAGTATCAATAGAAGAGATTATATAAATGTATAAAGAAATGTTATAGGATCAAAAAGGTACTTCAATCAAGAGGGAAGTGGTGCATGATATATTTGTTGCCAAATTTCCTTTTACTAAGCATTACACTATATAGGTATTCCATATTGGTATCATATGAGGTGAACTAATCTGGATTGGATCCTTTTATTGTTTTTCATCTATCTCAATCCTTTTAGGGTGGAAAAATCGGAGGAATAATCTTGCAGGGCCATTTTAGTGGCAGGTCCCAATTTGTAAATTTGGGGTATGGAACCTTTTAGGGCCATTTTGAGGCATCAAATGACATTTCCTGGAGTTAAAACTTTCCCAACATATTTCAGACCCCATGACACTACTATACACATCGATACCTTTCCAACGATGCAAAAACATGTAAATCGAAGTTCATATGAAAAATTTATGCCCCTCACAAGTTGACCTATCGTGTTGACCACCATGGTACGAGAGGATGCCGCATCAACCCCCATTACTCATGCATATGGGGATATCCATGTGAGGTATTTTTAGAAGATTCTAGAAGGTTCAAAACCCTTCCACAATTGAGGGTTGAGGAAGTAAAAAACCTATCCCTAGATAGATATTAGGCTAGGTTAAAAACCACACCACTAGGAGGAAAAAAGGTGTTATGAGAAATATTACCTTATGGATAGGATAAGCTTCGCTTTGGACCAAGGCCCTTCTTTGGTCCAAATACAGAATTAAACAAATTGTTGCTACTTTCCCTTTAAATCCAACTCAACCAATCAAGCAAGAGAGAACAAAAATTTGCGTACCTTATTTCGATGTCCATCCTCGCTGCTCCAATCCTTGGGCCTAATCTCCAAGCTCCTCTACACAAAAGAAGTCTTGCAAAGACTAGCAAAGAAACTTTTTCTTCTACTCTATATGATTAGATAAATAATATCTATCTACAAAGATTGAAACAACAATAGATAAGAAAACGTAGAACACATGAACTTGAAGGGAATAGGCAAAGTTTATAATAATTGGAAAGCCAATAACAAGTAATTACAAATCATGTTTGACAATGTAGGAAATTCTCCAAGATCTCATCGTATATCCTCTTGCACGAATATCTTATGATCAAAATGATGATACTTCAACAATTTCCTTTCCTCGGGATCAAAGGTTTGACACCTGAAATATTTTCCCTTTCACCATGGAAATGCCTTCAATTTATAGGATCGGAAGGCTCAAACACCATGAGATAATAAGGGAAATGGTTGAGGATATGGTTCCATGAGTTTGGAATTGATCCGAAGATACTGCCATAGGATAGGATTCAACCCAAAACAACCTCCTCTTTTAAGTGTTTTCCCTTAAGAATAGTCAGGATGTGCCATATTTCTATTTAACCACATTGGCACTCCCTTTGAGTGAGATATAGAGCGCCACTAGCACTCCCTAATCAAGGAAGAGTGTAACACACCCACTACGAAAATCAAAATTTTCGTCGATTCTTCGAGGATCAAAATCCCTGAAATACTCACGGGGGCCTAGCATCAGCTAGTTCCTCATATGTTCACCTCCATGTGGTTGTGGGTCATGACTACGGGCCGAACCAATACGACGTTTCTTCACACTTCGCAACTCAGTGCTACCAGAATGTCGATTCTTTCAACTCTGCAAACCCTGAAGCTTGAAACAACGAAACGCCGAACCCCGATAGGGCTAGCGAATGACAAGTTTCCCTCCAAAGAGAGATCGATGGCCGTAAGCCTCCCCTGATTCAACGGTATGGATCCTTTCGGGGTTTTGGTATTCGGGAGTTCAAAATGCAATGACTCCAAGACTCTTTGTCATTCAAATCTGTGAATTTTGTTATGGGAATTCGTGTAAGAGGTCGACGACTCTTAAGACTGTGGATCCAATGGTCCACGGGATTTCGGGACTTTACCCTGAACTTTGATCGCTCACCACGCATATCCTTTGATGGATGGTCTAGATTCCTTCGGGACTTCTCTTTTCTATTACCAAGCACGTCAGGAGTTCGGGTATCAGGATTTCGCAATTTGTGAAGGCAAGGTTTCTTGCCCTTTGGTTTTTCGAATGCCGAAACGTCGAAACATCGATCGGCAGCCAAGTGTCCCTCATATGGATGGCGACAACCTTCAGCCAAGATCAACGGTCGGGATCTTTTTGGGATGATCAACGGTCATGATAAAATCTCGGCTTTCCTTAATCTCATTCACACCTCATGCCATTTCGGGGTTTCGGTGATCAGGATTTCGTGACTCGCAAAGACAAGGGTTCTTTCCCTTTGGTTTCTCGGGTGGCGAAACACCGAAGTTCTTACCAGCAACCACATGTACTCTATAGATGGACGTTCTAGGTACTTCTATGGACCATGGGAATCTACGGTCCCGATTCCTTCATCTCTTGCAAGGGTAAAAAGGGTCGTGGCATTAAGGTCTGCGTCTCTTCCTCAAATCTAATAGTCATTACAGACCTTGGAACCTTCAAGAGGATAACGTTCGTGCATTGCTTGCAAAGGCGGAGAGGGGTCAAGGTACTATCATCCACGTTCCTTCCCCACATCTAACGGTTTTTACCGACCTTGGATCCTTCGAAAGGATCTCGCGACACATGGCCTCCCTTAATCGGACGGACCAGATTTATTTCGGGATTTCCACCATGGATTGTCCCGATCTCTTGTCATCAGGACTCCCGAATTCTTGAAATCTGAAACCCCGATACCAACTCTTCTTTCGGGACTTTCGCCCCTGTTCACGAGGGCTTAACCCTCATGTATCTCCTGACATATCCATCAGCTGTCGAGTTTTCTAACTAAGATTTGATGGTTCAGATCGTCCCACACTGTGCACTCTTCCACTGCTCCCTGGACGTGGAAAAACCAACGGTCCAGATACTCTCACGGACCTTGGGGATCTACGATCCCGATTTCTTCGCTACTCACGAAGATAAAGGAAAAGGGGTAAGGCATGTAACGTCCTCGTTTCTTCCTCCAACCTAACAGTCGTGAATGACTGCAGATCTTCCGACTGGATCTCATCCGTCAATCGAAACCTATCCCTATGTTGCTATTTCAATATTTCAAGAGGATCATTCTTCCTCATACAGGGTTACTAAGACTTGCGCCTTCAAATCCTTTTCCAGGTTCTTGGTAAGCTCTCCAAGAAGGGTATCTTTGTGGGGAGGTCTATTCTGGGTATTCCTGAGGATGAATAAGGACATAGATCTCCCAAAAGCAGACTTGAGGTCCAAATTAATACAATATGTGCATATATATATATATATATATATATATATATATATATATACACACACACACACACAAATCTATCTATAACATAAGCCATACATGGTCCTTCCATTAAAAGCATGCAACCACCATTTCTGATCAAAACACTACACATATAGTCTTATACTCAAACCATTCACAAACTGCACAGACTATGAGCATACATGTCAACATATATATTTCAAGATGAAAGATGTAAACAGTTATAAAAAATAACACCAGATGTGACTGCAACTGCTGAGAGGGGTGCTCATTTCCACCCAACCGTAGGCTCAGTGACTCCCAACGGATTTACCACTAGCCACCCCCGAGCTGAGACCACGATGCTGTGAGACTGTGTCTCTGTTTTCCAGTGACTGAGAACAAAGGTTACTCTCCTTCTTCTCTGCTATCACTCACTCTGTATTTTTCCAGAGTTTGCTTCCTCTTTCCCTCGCGTCTGCCCTTGATCGCCCACACTTCTTGCCTTTTCCCTATTCGGTGAGGTTGCATGTGGCACAATTTTCCTCGCAGTAGTTAGGTCTGAGGACTCTACAGATGGACAATTCACCCCCATCCCTCATTACTCATGAGGATCCCTTTACCTACCAATCCTGACGAGTCATTTAATTCGGGGCCAGCGAGCCGCTCTTGGTTCTCCGGGCCAGTGAAGTCCAAATACGATATTGGTTTCGATGGAAGTTAACGCCACCATTCCAGGTGGCTTCCACCACCTTTCTCCAGCTATCGTGGTCTATTTTTCAGCATATCCCCTCTCAGCAGTCCTACAATATATATATTCATAATATTATTCACATTCATCCACCTTTTTCACAAGGTCCATTCACATCACACATTCACATTTTTGGGTTTGCCACAGCTCTTGGCTAGTATAGTTAATTTTACAAACTGGGGGAAACAGGGTGTTACAATGAGGGAGTGTTGGTTCTCCCTTAGCATGAGTAGGGGAGTTCCACCCTTCATAAATGCCCAAAAATGGTCAAATGTTCGAAGAAAAAGGTGTGGTTCCAGACCTCAAATGGTTGGTTTTCTCTTCCAAACTGAATTAGGGATTATGACAAGTGTATTTCATGGTGTCAATGGGTTGTGACACTTAGAAAAGTCAATGTGACACTAATAAAGGT
Organism: Picea abies; assembly: GCA_900067695.1. NCBI lineage: Eukaryota > Viridiplantae > Streptophyta > Pinopsida > Pinales > Pinaceae > Picea > Picea abies. Next base: position 6,108 of record CBVK0100228697.1, on the reverse strand, counting down.
CCATACAACACTTGAGACAGTGCATGTGACACTTAACAAGGTGCATATGTCACTTCACGACACTTGAGACACTTAGGGTGCGACACTTAAGTGTGACATTTTGATGTGTAACATATGCCTCCTAAACTGTGAGGTCAGAAGAGAAACTGATGGTTGAAACACTTTACAAATTCTTCAATGAAATGGTGTTAGAGTAGGATAACACGATAGAAGATGAAAATATTCATCAATCAGTATAAATATATGTTTCATTCTTGAGGTAGGCATACCTATGCTAAAAATACGAGTCGACTCAAAGCATGGCCATCGACCAATACACTGTAGATGCATGAGAATGATAGAAAACGATATGACCACCAGAGATACAATGTGGATCCATACCTCCATGACATGAACTGATCGCAGCCACGAAAAATACATAGTGGAGCTATGAGAAGACAAAACATAGCCACAGATCAATACAATGTCGACATATGTGACAATATATATATCAGTAACATTTCCAGCATGGTGATTGTACTTAAATATTTTACATGCTCAAATGATCTCCATAGCAACCTAGGAAAAGAACATAACCGAGTGAGCATCGAACCGAAGGTCTTCGTCCCAATCCTGAAATAATACGAATCTAGCCATGTGAATAGATGAATTGATGTAGAAGATGGTAGAAACCACTTGATTACCGGTCATTGAGGTATACCATTAACAAGCGCAAGGAAAATCACCAATCATGACAATTATTCCCAAGGTACCTTTAGTACATTCCAACAAATGTGAATAAATGAGTAGAGGTCAAACATTCGTGGAATCATCTGATTAGAGGTCAATGGTGTAAACTTACCATCGAAAGTGAGGAGGCATGCAGGTCCTAAGGTAGTAGCTGGTTTCTAAGTCTAATTCCCATATAATTTTTTGAAGTCGACAGGAAAAGACTCACCAAAGGAGGATCATTATGTATCCCCCATCATCGACATGGAAATGACACATGAAAGTGATGTGAAATGGTGGATTAAATGAGTATGGACCGACAAAGGAATGGAAATTGGTAATACTGCAAATGGATGGTTTGAAGTTAAACTTCCCTTGAACATTCTGAGGCATGACAAATAACTTGGCAGCATTGACTCAAAGAGTACCAAGAACATAATGTGACGATAATAAGAGAACTCTTCAACTGGAATGAAAAAGTATTACGCCACACGAAATTGGTATGACTCAGAGACAAGAATATTACCCAACTATAAGATGAGATGCAAACAAGTGCCATGTTCAAGGGCCACAACAATATCTGACATAATGGATTCCAAAAAACTTGACCCACTTCCATCAATTCCCCCCCACTGTGATTGGTGAGTACCTCTTTGTTTTAACGATCTTGAAGAGGATAACAGATGCTCAGTATATCTAATCTTTGATGAGTACCTTGACATATTTTTAATGAACCTGAAGAAGGAGGGGTTCAGTATCGTATGGGTCCTCAATATTGGACTCACATAGGTCCTTAAATGCATAATTTTACGAGCCCAAATAATGTAAACTCGGTGGTTTTTCACGTTTAGAGAGTATGAAAGAAATTAAAGACGACTCAATGGGTGAATTTTTCATAAATTTAGTCTCCCAAGACTAAAAAAGTGTAAAACAATTCAAGGGAGAACTCTTATTGTCATGCTTTATGTTATTAAAGCATCAAATGCCAGTTGGTTCAGGCCAAATTCACCGTTCTTAAAATAATTTTCAATGATTTGTTCCTGTTAGCCTAGGGATAGTAGGGATACGAGTCTTCCTACCTAAACCCCAGTTTTGATGCTAATTAGGACATCATGTGGTTCTCAAAGTGACTGACATGGTCAATGACAATCTCTCTCGGAAATCTGAACCTAGCTATGACCTGATTGAATATGAATAGTGTTGATGTCTCCCCATCACTAGAAAATGTTGGCATAGCCTCAACCCACTTAGTAAAGTAGTCGATGACTGCGATGATGTAATGATGCCCCCTAGCCGAAGCAGGGTGGCATGTTGTAAAAGCTACCCCCCACTTAGTGAAGGGACCAATAGTGATAACGGGAAACATTGTAGGATGTGCACGCAGTTTCTTAGTGAAATTTGGCATGGATGACACTTTTGGAACTCTTCAACCAATATTTAAATATTGTATGACAAAAGCATCCTACGCGCAATTTTTTTTTGGATGTTTCCAACCCAAAGAATTGACCACCACATGCTCCACTATGGCAGTCATTCAAAACAACCTCCACTTCTTCAAGAGTTAAGCAATGTCGAAGGATCAAGTCCACCCCTAGTCTATACAAAGTGTCGGCAATAATGAGGTAGATTTTCACCATATGACGGATTCATCATCGTTTATCTCTCGACTAGTTTAGAGGGAACTTTAGATTTTGGAGATATATAAGGATATCCCCATACCACATATCAGATGAAGAGATTGGGAAAATGTGCTCATCCGGAAATGAGTCTATCGTCTCACCTTCCTCATTCTCTACCAGAAACTATGACATCAACTCAATGAAGACTAAATACTTCTTGGATTTTGCAAACAGAAATTCCAAGTCAAACTCTTGAAGAACAACAATCCACTTGTTGTACTTCCCGTCGATAATTCTCCTAGTAAAAAAATATTGAAATGGATTTACCATGGCGATGGCGATTGGATTTTGCAATAAAATGTAATGTTAGAGACGCTGAACATCATGAAAATCTTCCAGCACATGTTTCTCTACATGTGAATATCTAAGTTTGGGACGGAGAGCACGACTCAAGTAATAAATGACATGTTCTTGGAGCTCATCATCCTCCTGAGCTAGAACCATGCCAATCGAAGACTCAGTTGCTACCAAATACAAAAGGAAGTCTCGATTGTAATCAGGGGGACTCAAATATGGAGTTGAAACCAACACCTTTTTCAAAGCATCAAAAGAACATTGTGCATCTTTGTCCCAACAGAATGTGACCCCTTTCTTCAAAAGGTACATAAATCCCTTTGTTATGTTGGCATAGTTCGAGACAAAATGCCTGAGGAAATTCACCTTTTCTTGTAGGCTCTAAAGTTGTCTGATTTCACATGGGGGAGGCAATTGAGATATTACCTCAACATTAAAAGGGTCAACCATGATCCTTTTTGTCAAAATGATGAATCCCAAAAGATGACTAGAGGTCACACAAAAAATACACTTTTGTGGATTCAATCGGATCCTATAGAAATGACATCATTCAAAAACTAAGTGGATGTGTAAGAGATGTTGGGCCCTCTTGCATGAGTGATATGTGAGATCATCTAAGTATGCCTCCACTATATGATTTAAGTCATGAAAGGAAAACATTATGGCCTTCTGGAATGTTGCACCAATATTTTTAAGACCAAACGACATTTTCCTATAAGTGAAAGTGCCCTAGGGACATATGAAGGCCATTTTGTGTTGGTCTTCTAGAAGAATTTCAATTTGGTTGTAGCTAGAAAAACCATCCATAAATAATAATATTTCACTCCCTGCACACTTATCAAATATCTGATCAATGAATGGAGTCGGGAAGTTATCTTTAGGACACGCCTTATTCAAGTCCCTAAAATCCATGCAAACATGAATTGTACTCTGCTTCTTATCAATGGAAACAAGGTTGGAGATCCATTCTATCATAGGAACTGGGTAGATAAACCCTGCATTAAGTAGTTTCCCACTTCTTCTTTTATTGTTGTCATCTTTATTGGCTTCACAGGTCTCAACTTTTGATGAATCTATTTTGCGTTTTCATAGGTTTGAATCTCGTGTTGAACTATTCAAGGATCAATGTCAGGAATTTCCTCGTAAGACCATGCGAACAGATCTTGGAAATCCTTAAAGAGTGTCGTATATTGAGTGATCTCATCCTATGAGCATTCTGCTCCGATAAGTACATTTTCAACAATTTCAGGATTCTTAGAAATGTTGACCAGGATCATTTCCAATATATTAGTCATGTTTCCTTTGGCATAGACACCATGCCCAACCAAGGGATTGACTACCCTATCAACACTTCCAAAAATGGATGAATTGAAATCTCCACTCTCTATCCAACTTAGTTCAAGGAGGAAATGCAATCTATGATGCAAATCCCCCCATGGCCTTTCAGCTCAGATCATTTCTTTGATGATTGCTTCGTCCGAAGGTAAGACAATATACAAACATTCTTGAGAGCTTGAATATTTTTGAGCCAAAATAGGCTTAGGAAAGAGATCATCCTCCTTGGTGGCCACTGTAGTTTGATCTGAGTCTGTCGTGGCCTATTGAATAGCTTGATAAGCTACTTCAGCAACAGACAATGGTTCAACCATCCCGACATGAACTCGACCTTCAACCATAATAGATGGCGAGGGAAGGGTCCATGGTTCTTGCATATCTTATGTTCAAAATGAAGTGACCCTATTAACTGGATAGGTGTGAATATACAAATCAGTGCAGGAAATTCAAAAGATCCCATAAGCGAGGGGTACATCCCACAATTGATGCTCTTAGTGTCCACCTGAGATTTTTCAATATAAGGGATAGTAGTCCCAGTATTAGCTATCATGTCAAAAAATTTGGATGCCACTTAATCTATGGTCACAACTCTTTCCTCATGGGGAAAACATATAATCCAAAAAAACATCGAGACGACAATTGTCATGGTGTATGTCCAACTTCTTCCTAACAAGAGATTATAGTCGAGTGGTGCGTCGACTACTTCAACCTCAACACAAATAGGCCTTCCCCCTAGTGTAAATGAACATGAAGGAATCAGACCGTGTGGTTGAAACAAACGTCCATCGAAGGCAGTCAAGAGTGTAGGAGAGGGGGTAAGCTCAGGAGAACCAATAGCTTTCCAACATGACAAAGACATCATGCATGCAGAATCTCCTTCATTAACGATAGTTCTCTTAACTAAGAGATTGTTGCGAAGAACCCCAATATGAAAATCTACGTGATATGGAAGGCATGGCCTCACCTCAGTAGAATCAAACTTCATTACAATATAATTAGAAGAATCTGTAGCTCCTATGATAGAAAACAACACAGTGCGCTGCGAGGGGTGAATTTGGAGCACCTCCAAAGCAGATATTGCATAAGGTGTCTGAGCCAAATCCTCAACAATTGAATAATTGTAAGTGGCTTATTCATTGGGGTTATGTGTTGTCCTTTTATAAACTCCCTTAGGTATGCATGACGTTGTCTCTTTATCAATATTCTCTATATGGAGAGGGGCATGCACTTTTGAAGTTTTCTTACCCTTTTCATTTACATCTTTTAGCTTCAGAGAGATAAGCATGTTTACTACTCCTTTATATCCGTCAGAGGGGGGAGTGCTTGAAGTGCCCCCCTATGGGTTGAAGTTGGAAGAACCAACTTGCAAATTTTGCACTTGTGGGAAAAGGTTCTTCAACACAACAGGTTTTTGTTGTTGATTCAACTTAATAAGACGTTGGGATTATTCCATTTCCAGCAATTGATGAGTAAGGTGATCGTTGTTACAAATCTTGCAAGGAAATTTCACTTTCCTTTTCTCATCCTTGGTCCCCTCAACATTCTTATCTGAATTTTTATTATTTCCCCTGCCACCTTTCTTACCCTTGCCTTTTTTTTATACTTCACTCGAGACTCGAGTGGGACTAACAATTGGAAAGGAAATGTTCTTGGTCGTCCTGGAGATAGTGTATGGAACCACATTTGTCGTTTGAGCTAACATACTAGAGGGAAAGATCCCATTGGTAAATATCGTCAAGGTGGGAGTTGCAAGGGATCTTGACCCTAACACTAACAGAGTGTCATCCATAGTGGCCCAGTGGAGAGAGATACTATCAACGAAGTCCAATATAGGAGGTGGGACTCCTATGAATGGTAACGAAAAAGTCTCTAGTAACAGAGGATTAAAGTGTGGAGCGATATCCCCACTTCCAAGGTCCTCAATGGTTACCTCATCTTTTTTTTAAATGTTGACTTCTAGAGGATCAATTTTTACGATCTCATTCTGACCGATCAATACAAAAGTTTCGGACTTATCAAGCTGACACCTTATAGGGAGCGGGGGAGAATTATTCCTAACCTATTCCTCGTGATGAAGGCCTTGAATTCTCCT
>CBVK0100228696.1:0-24335 GCA_900067695.1 Picea abies | reverse complement strand
GCATTGTTAAAACTGGTAGTGATAGACCATGGAACTATCAGAAGAAAATGTCCATAGTAATCTTACTTAATGGTAAAATAGTAATCGACAACTTTCTTGTTCCCCATTTTGAGTTCTGGTTATACCTAGGGTACAGTGGCAAAGCTTTGTTGGTTTTGTGTTGTTTTTTGTTTGGCAGACTTTTGCTCATATCCCATGGACCCGATTATTTTCTCATGGGAAGATATATGAGATGTAAGAGAAAACCAATTCCACCTGTGTTTTTTTTTATATATCAAATTATTTTATGCAAAGTTCGATGCATACTACTCTATGGAACCTTGTGGGATCTTGCTTGATGCCTTATATGTTCATGCATTTCCTTGTGCCTCAACTTTCAATACATTTGGTGTTTTCTTGGTTCTTGGTTGTATGCTTCATTCTGAAAAATTAATAATACATTGAGGATATTGGTAGTTTTTCTATGATATTAAATACTATAGAGGACATGCTTTTCCTTTTAATATAAGATTTGTGATGCAAATGTAGTATGTCGCTCATTTTAGCACTTTTCCTTGATAGATAAACTTAGCAAAATTCATCTCCTCGAATAATCTAAAATAAAAGAATATATAGTATGCGAAGTCCAATGGAACTATAATATCAATGAGAGGACATTAAAATTCAAATTCGTCGTTGTTATACTTGTGGTGAATATGACAGTACAATAACTGAAACATCCCAAAATTAATTTTCTTGTATCTTTTTGACACTTCTCTTATACAAACAGATCCTAGAAACGATAAGAATGGATCTCTTTATCTATTCCTTGATTGAAGAACCTGTTCACATGTTTAATGCATTTCATAGTTACTGTTAATACCATCAATGGGGATTTCTTACACCAATTCCCACTTCTGAAAATTGCCATCCCCTTTCTTTTTGGCCTCTACTTTCCCTTTCTAGTTACTTGTTTTTTGGAAAATGTCTAGGTGCGGGAGTTTGCGGATTCACATCTTCAGATTTCCACTATTACTTTTATATCACCAGCCCAACTGACTGGTTCCCTATTTCATATTGAACAAACTTTTTGGATCACGGGTTCCTGGATAGGTGGGTTCAACATTGGGTTTCCATTGTTCCGTCACCTACAAAGAACACCTGGACTTCAACGATCTACAAAATAGAAAAAAAATTCCCTTTATCTCGTTTTCTTTCACTTTTTGTTTACCTGGTCCTTTTTCTGAATGTGTCCTTTTCGACGCTTCTCTTATACAAACAAAACCTGGAAACTATAAGCATGGCTCATTTTATCTATTCCTTTATTGAATAGCCTATTCACATGTAGAATGCACTTCATAGTTATTGTTAATAGCATTAATGGAGATTTCTTGCACCAATTAACACTTCCAAAAATTTTCATCCCCTTTCTTTTTACCCTTTGCTTTCCCTTTCTGGTTACTCATTTTTCAGAAAATGTCTAGCTGCGGGAGTTGGCGGATTCTCATCTTCAGATTTCCATTGTTAGTTTTATATCACCAACCCGACTGACCACTTCTCCATTTCATATTGAACAAAATTTTTGGATCGCCTGTTCCCAGATAGGTGGGTTCAACATTGTGTTTCCATTGTTCTGTCGCCTCCAAACAACACCCAGACTTTCATGATCTACAAAATAGAAAAAGAATTCCCCTTTATCGTGTTTGATTTCTCTTTCTGTTTACTTGGTCCTTTTTCATAATGTTTCCTTTTTTTGAATGTCTCATGATTTTATAGACAACACTTGAAGATCCGCAATATGCAAATTGACCCTTGAAATTCATCATTGTCTCGTATACAAACAGATCCTGGAAACTATAAGCATGGCTTGCTTGATCTATTCCTTGATTGAATAACCTGTTCACATGTTTAATGCACTTCATAGTTACTGTTACGACCATCAATGGGTCTTTCTTACCAATTCCTTCTTCCAAAAATTTCCATCCCCTTTCTTTTTTCCCCATTCTTTCCCTTTCTAGTTACTTACTCATTTTTCGTAAAAATGTCTAGGTGCGGGAGTTTGCGGATTCACGTCTTCAGATTTCCACTATTACTTTTATATAACCATCCTGACCAACTGGTTCCCCATTTCATATTGAACAAACTTTTTGGATCGCGGGTTCCCAGATAGGTGGGTTCAACATTGTGTTTCTATTGTTCTGCCGCCTACAAACAACACCTGAAATTTTGCGATCTACAAAATAGAAAACAAATTCCCCTTTATCTCCTTTTCTTTTTATTTCTTTCTACTTGGTCCTTTTTTTGAATGTCTCATGCTTTTATATACATCACCCGAAGTTCCACAATATACAAATTGAACCTTGAAATATCTCATTGCCTCTTATACAAATAGATCCTCAAAACTAAGAGAATGTGTCACTTTATCTATTCATTGATTGAAGAACCTGTGCAGATGTTTAATGCACTTCATAGTTACTGTTAATACCGTCAATGGGGCTTTCTTTTACCAATTCCCACTTCCAAAAATTTCCATCCCCTTTCTTTTTTACCTCTGCTTTCTTTTTCTGGTTACTTACTCATTTTTCGAAAAATGTCTAGGTGTAGGAGTTGGCAGATTCAGATGTTCAAATTTCCACTATTACTTTTATATGACTAGCCCAACCAACTTCTTCCCCGTTTCATATTGAACAAAATTTTTAGATCGTTGGTTCTCGGATAGGCAGGTTACACATTGTGTTTCCATTGTTCCACTGCCTGCAAACAACACTCGAACTTTCGCGATCTACAAAATAGCAAACAAATTCCCTTTTATCTTGTTTTCTTTCACTTTCTTTTTACTTGGTCCTTTTTCTGAAAGTCTCATGCTTTTATATACAACACTCGAAGTTCTGGAATATACAAATTGACCCTCGAAATCTGTCATTGTCTCATGTTTAATGTTACACATTTTTCATTCAACAGTTAGGGTAGATACAATTTGACCATTGGGCCCTCACGTCTCTTGAGTAGAGCTTATGTCCCTATTTTCAATCCAGTCAATATTACCTATTCTGAGTATGTTTAATTCTTTTATATCATGAGTCCAACTAACTTCTTTCCCATTGCATACTTGGCCACTATTACCATCTCTGGTTCCTAGCCAGTCTTGCTCAACATTGTGTTTCCATTGTTCCACTACCTACAAACAACACCCGAAATTCCATGATATACAATTTGACAGCCGAAATCTGTCATTGTGACATACAATTTGACCATCAGCCCATCATGTCTCCTGAGTATATCTTGTGACCCTATTTTTGAATCTTTCCTAACCGCTCTCCATACTTGTCCATTTCTTGGAATATGTTTCGCGGGTTGGCAGGTGGACTAAATGTACAATGCTTATTCTCTCTTCACCATACCCTCCACCTTCGTACTTTTCTATAGATATGAAATTATTAAGCTTTAATGTTAGTCACTCATCATGTAGGAACTGTTAAGATTGCCATTAATGTCTGGAAGGCCAAAGAAGATTTCTCATTAATATGAATTAAAATAAGATTTGATGAGAAGAGTTTTATCCTTTCCAAGTATTCATTTCAAGCATGATTCAATATCTTTCATGTGTCGATTGGTTAGCACCTTTATAAAATCTCTAATTATTAATTGTTTTTCGTTTTCACCGCCATCTTTGCACTTTTTTCTAAATATGCAACTAGTAAGATTTAATGGTAACAACTCATTACGCATGAACCCTGGAGATTGTCATTGATCAGTGAAAGGCTCAAGGAGATCTTCCATTGATACGCATTAAACCAAGATTTGTGGAGGGTTATATTATCCCTCCCCATTTTTTATTTCAAACATCATCTGGAGAAAACATAAATTCTTGTTAACTTATGATAGTAGTTTCACAAAAGTTCTATCCAGATACAGTAAACACTTTCGGGCATGGTGGCTAGAGGTTCCAGTATTCTGGGGAATATTATTACTACTCATCTCCCTCCTCCCAAGATAAAAAAAAAGAGATGGTCCCTTGGTGCACCGAGAGATATATTTCAAGCCAAAGAACTCCAAGGAAACCCTGCCTGCTTAGAAAACCTGCCTGCCTTCATTGATGGTTGGCGCAGAGGTTGATGCGAACGATTTCGAGCTGGAAGAAGATGATCTAATGGATGATGATACGACAATGGATGATGGAAATGCAGACCTTGTTCCCACTCTTGCAACCAAATTTAAATCAACCATAATGGACATCACTTCCTGGATTAGCGATGGAGGCCCTGACAACACCAAAAGAAGGGGTTTCAGAAAAGAAACCGACATTGAATGCAATAGCCACTTTACAGATCAAAAGTAGGATTTCCATAGGTCCAAATTAGTCCATTATGGGTGGAAGTCTTTCACTGTAAGGAAATGATCTATTCATTCTCCCAAAGATATATTTCAAGACAAAAAATTATTCAATTGCAGGACCACTCTCATGTTATCTAGATATACAATTAACATCTTAGGGGATGGTGACTAGAGCTCCCACTGGTGCAAGGCATATTCCTACTACTCATCTCCTTCCACTCAGAATAGACTAATTTGGGCCTCTGGAATTGATCGTGCAACCTGTGTCCCTGAATTTTTCGACTATCAGGAGGTGGTTTCTTGGTGTGTCCTAACTTTTAGTTTTGGGCTCTTCCATTTTCCCTGCAACGTTTTTCATCTTCTTCCTCATAGGAAGCTTGTGGCAACTATCAATTGTACTACAGGACTATTGTTCATCTGTTGCAAATCAAGGATTTATTCCACTATGGAACCACTCTCCTATTTCTTTGTCACCTGAGGTATTCCACAAGATACTGATATCGGAGCACCAAACATTGACTCCCCAAGGAGAAGACTGCAAGGATTTCTTAAAAAAATCATGGTAATCAGTTTTGTATGCATGTTGAAGAGCATCTTGATGGATCATGCATGTTCCATATGCTGTGCCCATGTTTATGGAAAATATGTTCAATGTTTTTGCCCAAAGAACTCGATCCAATTTATATGTTTCAATATACGGTGCCCAATATTCATTTTTTTTAATGGATTTACTATTAAAAAAAATTCCTTGGAGTCTTGGTTGTTGCTTCTTTTATGAATTTAACACCTCTTCTCATTGACATGGTTCAATGGTCTTGTAGTTATTCGATATTGTATTTTCTTAAGTAATTTGATCTAAAATGGAGCATTTAACAATTATATGACAATACATAGTGTCCATGCATCAGGATTTTATGCAAGAAAAAATGAATTTCATAGAGTTTCAAACCAACGTTCAATTCTATTAGTAATGCAGATAGAACATAGAAAGACCAAATCACAATGTGTTGGCATGTTTTCAGACAGAGGTAGAGTATGTGTGTTTGTCATTGATGGCAAAGATCACAACCAACAACACAATGATGATCGCATGGGAAGATCAGAAGCTAAACTCTATTTCAGGTATTAAAAGCTAAAGCATGTTTTCAGACAGAGGTAAAGTATGCGTGTTTGTCATTTATGGCAAAGATCATGACCAACAACACAACGATGATTGCATGGAAAGATCAGAAGATAAACTCCATTTCGTGTATCAGAAGATAAACTCCATTTCGGAGTTTCGGATACCAGGAGTTCGAGGAGTCAAGAGTCGAGACTCTTCATCACAGTAGTCCCAAAGTTGCGAAATGTGAAACGCCAAATCCCAAAATAGGCACATCGACAAATACTCCATTTCAGAGTTTCACAGATCGGGAAATCAAAGATCAAAGGAACTTTAACCTTTGAAGTAGAGAACCCTGAAATCCCAAAACAGGCACATCAACAATGACTCCATTTCAAAGTTTTAGATACCGGGAGTTGGAAGTGTCGAAACACTTCACCACATAAATTTCGAAATGCCGAAATGAAAAATGTCGAAATACCGGACCATTGATCTGACTCCATTTCAAATTTTCAGATACTGAGAGTTGGAAGTGTCAAAACCCTTCACCACAGGAATGCCAAAATATCGGAATGTAGAAATGCGAAAAACAAATTTTGGTGCAAGTTTCAGATACCATGAGTTGGAAGTGTCGAAACACTTCGCCACAGGAATGCCGAAATGCTAGAATGCAAAAATGTGAAAAACACCTTTTGGTGCAAGTTTCAGATACCGGGAGTGTGAAGTGTTGAAACACTTCACCACAGGAATGTCAAAATGTCGAAACGCTGAAATGCGAAAAACACCTTTTGGTGCAGGTTTCAGATACCGGGAGTTGGAGTGTCGAAACACTTCATCACAGGAATGTCGAAATGCCGAAATGCTGAAATATGAAATGGCAAAATAAATGCAAGACCTTGTGGATTTAATCCAATGGTGTTGGTTATTTGAGCATCTGATCGAAGGGCTATTGTTGATCTTCATGATTAACTGTTTAGTTACTATTCAGTTAGCAGAACCGAATCATGGTTCTTGGATGGTTGGCAATTTAGTTGTTGAGGCATTTTTGCCCAAGAAGATTCGAGGTGTAACCAAAGAGGAAGTGTATAAAAGAAACATGATGTGATTGTGCGTGGCCGGTGGTGTTGTGTGAAAAATGAATTGAATTGTAGAAAGGTAAAATTACAGTATGCGCAGTGGAAAGAAAACATAGAGATGAGGAATAGAAGCTGAATATAACAGAATAGTGGAAGAGAGTAGAAAGTGAAAATATCAAAGATGCATATCTATGAGAAGAATATAAATTCGAGGTGTGCATGCTGAGACAGAGGATAAGATCAGAAATCTGAAGAGGAAGCAAGAAGGGAGACAGTGATGCAGGAAGAGCAGAGTGGCATAGCTAAACAATGATAATCCTAGTAAGAAAATGAAAACTATTGAATCACTGTAATAAATTCACAGAAAGAAAAGTTTTATATTTCAGGGTGGTCGGGAGGTGCTAGGGAGGACTATTGTCCTAAGAGGTTCAAGTGGGTGCTTGAACACAGGGAGTTGTATCTTCCATCTGGTTGCAGTGAGAGAAACCAGGGTGGTAGGGTGGTGCAAGGGAGAAAAAGTGTTCTTTGTTATACAGGTTGGATCCTGTGTAACTGGAAGTTGGTGTTGGAACACTCAGGGAGTTGGTGCTTCCTTCTAGTGGGTGCTAGAGAAACCAAAGAGTTGGTGCTCTCAACCAAGTTGGAGCTTGTAAAACAGAGGTAGTAGCCTCACATTGAGTTGGTGCTCAATTATATATGATGTAGATAACTTAAAATACTACCTATCATTTCAAAGAAGAGGTTTTCTCCCTTTATGGGTTTCCTCATGAAAATATGTCTTTGTGTATATCTTATGTGTGAATGATGCTCATTATTTATGTTGTCCATATGTTGTATAATATTGATGATCACTTGAAGAAATATTAAGAATGTTTTAATAGACTTAAAATTGTTTAAGCAGAATAACAATTGATTCACCCCGCCCCGCCCCTCTCAGTTGTCTTAGTAATTTCAACAATTGGTATCATAGCAGGTTCCTTTTATTTAAAGGTAGATCTGTAAGCTTAAACATGACAATTCATGAAGGGACTTCAACCAGTAAGCCTCCTCTATTTGATGGAACAAATTTTTCCTTTTGGAAGGTTAGAATGAGAACATGCCTAATGGCCTTAGGTGTTGATGCTTGGGATGTAGTAGAGACTGGATACATAAGGCCTGTTGTGCTAGCTTCCAAGGATGATAAGTTAGAATTTATCTTTAATGCTAAGGGAATGAATGCTATCTTGAATGGACTTGCAGAAGCCGAGTTTGTAAAGGTGATGCATCTTCAAACTACCAAAGAAATGTGGGATAAACTTATTAACAGCTATGAAGGAAATGAGAAAGTAAAAGATGAAAAACTTCAAACATTTACGTTGAAGTTTGAACAACTAAAGATGAATGAAGATGAAATAGTTAACAACTATTTTTTAAGAGTTGAAGAACTTGTGAATTCCATGAAGGGTCTTGGTGAGAAGTTTGAAGAATCAATTTTAGTTCAGAAGATTTTAAGATCTTTGATTGATAAATTTAATCCAAAAGTCTCTGCAATAGAAGAACTAAATGATCTTAAAACTTTGTCCATTGATCAACTCCTAGGATCTTTAACTGCATATGAAATGAGAATCAACAAAGATAAATCCATTACTAGAGAAGCATCTTTTAAAGCGGACAAGAATACTGATTCATATTTAGATGATATTGAGGCAAAATTTATGAGAAGGTTAAAGAAAGGATCAGGAAAATATCAAGGAAAGCTTCCCTTCAAATGTTTTAATTGTGGTAAGATAGGTCATTTTTCATCTAAGTGTCTCCATCAGAAAAAGGACCAGAACTCTGATGATGAAAATAAGTACAAATTCAATAAATATAGTAAGAAGAAAAGTTTGTGTGCAAATAATGATAATTCCTCGGAAGACATAGATATTCATTCATCATGTGAAGACAAAGTGAATGATTTTATGCTTATGGCTATGGGAGATCTTGATGATGAACACACAGGAGGTGAAATGGATGATGAAGAAGCTATGGTGGATATAGAAGGTGAATTAATCAGTGCTTTGGAAGAAATTGACAGGCTCAGATGTAAGAAGAGAAAACAAAAACAGTCGTTCAAGCAGTTTAAAATGAATGGTGAAAAACTTGATGAAAACTTTTCTCTACTAAAAGTGGAGTTAGTAGAGGCAAAGAAAATAGAAGACATACTGAAACAACAATGGTTAGAGAAGAAAGCGAGGTATGAAGCCTTAGAAGAAGAGATAGTAAAAACCAAAAAAGAAATGGAGGAGTTTAAGGGATTGTATCACCAAAATCTGCCAAGTATTAAAGCCTTAGAAAGATTAAACTCCATTCTAAATCAGCAAAGAAACTCAAAGTTGAAAGCTAGATTGGGGTATGAAGAAGGATCAAGTAGTGATCAACCAAGTAATATAGAACTTATCAAGTTTGTCAAATCCTCAAACATTGACAACAATCACTCTACAGAAATAAAGAAAGAAAATCAGCCACCAAGGAGGAATGAAAGAAAAAGTACTAGAATGGAATCTGTAGATCAGAGAGATTATCGGCATGAAAGAAATTAACCTCCTCAAAGAAGACAGACTTTTTCAAGGTAAAAAGGTTTTTTCTATGGTTATTGTTTTTTCTGCTCTAATTTTGGTCACAAAGCTATAAACTATTCTTTAAGATTTAGATATGAACAATCAAGATATTCAATGGATAGTCATCTTCCACAACAAAGATCGAGACAGCCAAGCAACAAACAACCTCAGACTATAAATCATGCGATGGCTGGGAAAAGGATGAAAGTTAAACATAACAATAGCTATGATCTTCTATTTAGTGAACCAGAATGTTACATCTGTCATAACTATGGACATAAAGCTGTAGATTGTCGCTTAAGGAATTACAAGCGAGATTGGATCCCCACTACTGAAAATGTCAAGGTTTGGAAGAAGAAAGAAAATGACAAGTGTGGACTAGTGTTATCATCTCAAAGACAAAAGAATCCCTGGTATATTGACAGTGGATGTTCCAAACATATGACTGGAGACAAAACTAAGTTTCTAACTCTAAGTGAAAGAAAATCAAGGAATGTAACTTTTGGAAATGATGCACCAGGAAAAATAAAAGGTAAAGGAATGGTAAGTTTGAGTAATGCAAAAGGGAAAGCTCAAGATGTGTTGTTTGTAGAAGGTATGCAACATAATATTCTTAGTGTCATTCAAGTCTTTGACTGAGGATGTGAAGTCATTTTTACCTCTAAAGACTGTAGAATAAAATTTGTGAATTCAGGACAGCTAGTTGCAAAAGGGATAAGAACAAAAAACAATGTCTATGTGTTAAAAGAAGAAAAAGAAGAATTCCACTTAAGCAAGTATGATGAAATTTGGTTGTGGCATAGAAGACTTGGACATCTAAATTTTGATCATATAACTAAGCTCAGAAACAATGGGGTAGTAAAAGATCTTCTGAAGATATCAAAGCCATACGACTCTATTTGCAAACCCTGCTAGATAGAAAAGCTTACTCGCACTGAGTTAAAATCTAAAAACTTTCGTTCAACAGAAAAACCTCTCCAGTTAGTACATATGGATTTATGTGGACCATCAAGGAAAGAAGGTACAGGAAAAGAAAATTATTTTATGTTGATTATTGATGATTATTCTAGACTAACATGGGTTGCTTTTTTGAAGGAAAAATATTAAGCATTTGAAAAATTCAAAGTGTTTAAGGCTCTGACTGAGAATCAAATAGGAAAAAGATTAAAGGTAGTAGGGTCTGATAGAGGAGGAGAGTTTAGTTCATGGAACTTCAAAGAGTTCTATGATAAACATGGGATCAAAAGAGAGTACACAATTTCAAGGACTCCACAACAAAATGGAGTTGTTGAGAGGCAGAATAGATCAGTACAACAAATGGAAAAATCAATGATGAATGAAAGGAACATACCTTAGACATATTGGGTAGAAGCAATTCATACAACCATTCATATCCTTAACAAAGCTCATCTTAGGCCACACAGTGACATGACTCCTTATGAACTATGATTTGGAAGACCTGCTTCAATCAAGCATTTTAAAGTCTTTGGGAGTAAATGTTATATCAAGAACAATGATCAAAATATTGGCAAATATGATGGCAGGGCTGATGAAGGTATCTTATTGGTTTATGATACAAATTGTAAAGGGTACAAATGTTACAATAAGAGACTACATAAACTGGTTGATTGTATAGACATAAAAGGTGATGAAGAAATCCCAGTCAGAAATGTAAGTAGTGTTAAACCAAGCACAAAAGATATAGTTGAAGATGAAGATGAACAGGTCCAAGGATCAGAAAGGGAAGAATCTGAATCAAATGAATATACGAATACTCAGGCTGACACAAATCAGCAGAAAGAAGCAAAATCACCTCTCAAAATTGTTAGAAAGAATCATCCTGAAAATTAGATAATTGGAGATATAAACAAAGGAGTTCGGACAAGAGGGAAATTGATTAAAGACTCAAAACAATCTCGTGTTGCTTTTTTATCTATGACTGAACCTAAAAAAATTTATGAAGCCAACTAGCATGATGATTGGATTAGAGCAATGAATGAAGAGCTTGATCAGATTGAGAAGAACAATACTTGGGAGCTTGTCCCTAGACCTGAAGATAAGAATGTAATAGGTTCCAAATGGGTGTTCAAGAATAAAATGAATGAAAAAGGACAAGTTGTTAGAAATAAAGCCAGATTGGTCTATAAAGGGTATGCACAAGTTGAAGGTCAGGACTTTGATGAAACTTTTTCACCAGTGGTAAGATTGGAGGCCATCAGAATGTTCCTTGCATATTCATGCCATAAGAACTTTAAAGTGTATCAGATGGATGTTAAGTCAGCTTTTCTTAATGGAGATCTAGAGGAAGAAGTATATATGGAGAAACCTGAAGGATTCTCATTGAAAGATAATCCTATTTATGTTTGCAAGTTGAAGAAGGCCTTGTATGGACTAAAACAAGAACCACGAGTTTGGTATTATAGACTGGACAATTTTTTGCAAGACAAAGGATTCAAGAAAGGTATTGTTGACAACAATCTCTACATTAAGTCTGAAGGTGATAATTTACTAGTTGTTTTGGTTTATGTAGATGATATTATTTTTGGTTGTACTAATGAATCATCTATCCAGTGGTTTTCTAACTCTATAAAAACAAATTTTGATATGTCCTTGATAGGAGAACTATCATATTTTCTTGGCTTACAAGTAAAACAAAGTTCTGCATGAATTTTTATATCTCAAGAAAAATATTTGAAAGCGATGTTGAAGAAATTTCAGATGGAGGATTCCTCTCCTGTTAGTACACCTATGGTGGTTGGTTGCAATCTTAGTAAAGATGATATGTCACCCAATGTTGATCAAAGGACATACTGATCAATGATAGGCAGTCTTATGTACATCACAACATCCCGTCTTGATATAATGCAAGTTGTTTGAATGGTAGGTTGTTATCAGTAAGCTCCTAAACAAAGTCACTTTGTAGTTGTCACAAGGCTATTCAAATACTTGAAGGGGACAATGACTTATGGTCTGTGGTATCCCAGAAATCAGAATTTTCATTTAACTGCGTATTCAGATGCAGATTGGGCAAACTGTGTTGATGAGAGAAAAAACACCAATGGAGGAGCATTCTTCCTAGGTGACTCATTAGTAGCATGGATTATTAAAAAGCAAGGCTCTATTTCCTTATCAACTATAGAAGCTGAGTACATTGCTACTGCTACTTGTTGCACTCATATTTTATGGATGATACAAACTCTTGCAGATTTGAAGGTAACTTACACTAATCCCATTCCAATTCACTGTGATAACACCAATGCCATCAGTCTCTCTAAGAATCCTGTACTTCATTCAAAATCTAAGCACATGCCAATAAAATACCATTTTCTTAGAGAACAAGTTACAAACAGAATTGTTCAGGTGAATTATATTCCTTCCACGGAACAGATAGCTGATATCTTTACTAAGCCATTAGCAACGACCCATTTTGGATATCTTCGTCAAAAGTTGGGGGTTATAACTTCTTTCGTCTAATCTTTTCACCTATTCAGTGGGAGTACTTATTGAATATCTATTGTATTTCTAAGCTACTCATAGTTGATAGGGGGAGTGTATACTGCAACAACTCATGGGGAGCGTGTCTCTTCTTTGACATTGATGTCAAAGGGGGAGAAAGTGTGGTAATTTCAAAGATGCTACAGTGGTATAATTGGATGTTCTTCAAGGGGTTGCCATCAATGCCAAAGGGGGAGATTGTTGGCATGTTTTTAGATAGAGGCAGATTATGCATGTTTGTCATTGATGACCAAGATCATGACCAATAGCACAATTATGATCACATGGAAAGATCAGAAGCTAAACTCCATTTTAGGTATCATAAGCTAAAGCATGTTTTTAGACAGAGGCAGAGTATGCGTGTTTGTCATTTATGGAAAAGATCACAACTAGTAGCACAACGATGATTGCATGGCAAGATCAGAAGCTAAAATCCATTTCGGGTATCAGAAGCTAAACTCCATTTTGGAGTTTCAAATAATGGGAGTTGGAGGAGTCAAGAGTAGAGACTCTTCATCACAGGAGTCCCGAAGTTGAGAAATGTGAAACGTTGAAATCCCAAAACAGGCACATCAACAAATACTCCATTTCAGAGTTTCGTAGATCGGGAAATCAAATATCAAAGGAACTTTAACCTTTGAAGTAGCGAACCCCAAAATACTAAAACAAGCACATCAATAATGACTACATTTCATAGTTTCATATACTAGTAGTTGGAAGTGTTGAAACACTTCATCACAGAAATGTCGAAATGCCGAAATGTGAAATGCCAAAATACCGGACCGTTGATCTGACTCCATTTCGAAGTTTCGGATACCGAGAGTTGGAAGTGTCGAAACACTTCACCGCAGGAATGCCGAAATGAGAAAAACCTTTTGGTGCAAGTTTCAGATATTGGGAGTTGGAAGTGTCGAAACACTTCACAATAGGAATGCCGAAATGCGAAAAACACATTTTGGCGCAAGCTTCTGATATCGGGAGTTTGAAGTGTTGAAACACTTCACCATAGGAATATTGAAATGCCAAAATGCCAAAATGAAAAAAACACCTTTTGGTGCAGGTTTCAGATATTGGGAGTTGGAGTGTCAAAACACTTCACCACAGGAATGTCGAAATGTCGAAATGCCAAAATGTGAAATGGAAAAATAAATGCAAGACCCTGCGGATTTAATCCAACGGTGTTGGTTATTTGAGCATCTGATCGAAGGGCTATTGTTGATCTTCATGATTAACTGTTCAGTTATGATTCAGTTAGCAGAACCAAATCATGGTTCTTGGATGGTTGGAAATTCAGTTGCTGAGGCATTTTTGCCCAAGAAGATTCGAGGTGTAACCGAAGAGGAAGTGTATAAAAGAAACACGCTATGACTGTGCACAACTGGTGTTGTTGTGTGAAAAATGAATTGAACTATAGAAACGTAAAATTACAGTATGCGCAGTGGAAAGAAAACATAGAGATGAGGAACATAAGTTGAATATAACAGAATAAAATTATAGTATGCGCAGTCTGACCGATCGTTTCCCTATTCCATACTTAGCCACTTTCCCAGAATTCCACAAATATACAAATCGACTGTTCAATTGCCCCATCATGTTCTCTTCCATTTTACACATTTTGCATTAAAAAATTACGAGACATCAAATTTGATTTCGAACACTCACCTCTCCTGAGTATCTCCCGTGAACCTATTTTGAATCATGTCTGACCGCTTTTCATACCTTACCATTCCTTGCTTACTCTTCCCCATCTCAATCACCTTTACACTCATTTGTAACAAAAAAAATTGTGTGTATATATATGTATTGTTTCTATATATGCAATTAGTAATCTTTAATTGTAACAACTCATCATGTAGGAACCATATAGATTGGCACTGATGAATGAAAGGCTCAAGGAGATCTGCTATTAATATGCATTAAACCAAGATTTGTAGAGGGTTATATTATCCTAAATCATGGAATGTCGGTCACACGTCATCAGGTTGGCACGTTCACGAAACCTCCAATCCTTAATTCCCCTTCATTGTACCCACCACCTTCACACTTCTAAATATGCAATAAGTAATCGTTACTGCTAACAGCTCATCATGCAGGACCCATAGAGATTGTCATTAATGAGAGAAAGGATTGAGGAGCTCTCCCATTCATAAGCATTGAACCAACATTTGCGGAGGTTTATATTATTGCCTCCAACTATTGATTTAATCCATCTACTGGAGCAAATGAATGTTCTCATAAACCTATGGCATCAAATCAAAAAAAATTATGTGGAGATATAGTGAACATCTTTGGGCGTGAGGATCAGAACTTCTAGTGGTCCAAAGCATATTCTTATTACTCATCCCCTACCGCCTAGAATGAAATAATTTGGGCCCTTGGGATTTCTCGTGTAGGTTGTGTCCCTGAAGTTTTTGACTGTAAGGAGCTGGTCTCTTGGTGCACCGATAAATATATTTCAGGACAAATAATTTTTCCACTGTGGGACCACTTGTTATGAGTAAAATCTCTCAATGGATAGGGTGAACAACAACAGAGAGGTGTGATTGTAGAAATTGACTCAATTCTAACATTTCCTATATAAACTAATGTGAAAGAGAAGTAAGAAAGAGGCTTACATCGTCCAAATGTTTGATCATGTCGACCATTGAGCACTTTGACCCAAAGCTTTATACCTACAACACATTCTCAACAAACAAGCAAAGAAAGCATATAGCTATGATATAATAGCTTAGCACATTAGATAGCATAATCCATCAATATACAAAAAAAACATGACCATGGATCATAATACATATATTTGCAAGACATCAATTGGACGGGAAAGGAGTATTTCTATTAATAAATGATCAGCAGAAGTGAAACATTACAGACTTCCATGTCGGTACAGTTCAGAACCAAGAAACCGATTTCCTTCCATTTGGGCCTTCAACACTTCAATCCTCCACCAAAGGCAAGCTCATATAAGGGAGACAAATATGTTCTCCATCAATAAGGAAAGAACTTGGGGGCTAAACACTGTGTTCAGACTTAAAGAAAAAAGGGGTGCAGACTCAATAATGAAGTAATAATTTCTCCAGAGTAACTTTTCTCTCAAAGTTTAATTCTCTCTTCTTTTCCACAGATCGAAATTGGCTTCTTTATAGCCTTAAAAATGCAACAGAAGGGTCGATTCAGAACGTTTCTAGTATATGGAAGGCCAAGGATAAGAGATCTCCTGTCGTGACAGGAAACCCAACATTTAATTTTGATTTTCTGGCACAAATCCTGATGTATGTGGGTTGTAGTGCAACAACCAACATATACGCTTGATGTATATTTTGCAAGGTGCGTACAAGTGGAAAAATATTTTCTTTTGTCTCTCGATTTATCAATTAGGGAAAGTAAGTCTGCATGGGGAAATAGAATAAGGCCCTCTTTGTAAGATTGCATAGGGTGAGAAAGTCTTTCTATAAAAGATGCCCCCTAATGTGTGACGTTAGAGGAGAATCTACAATGGCCAAAATACATTATAAATAACCCAGAAATGGAGTGGTAGAGAACCAGTTGGATGAACTCGATCACTCGTTACATTTTGTATCGACTTTGCATACATGGCTCCCAAAATACATTGCATATCCATGTAAAAAATATACCAAACAAGTTTTTGTGGCCATGAATATGAGAATATAAATGCAGTTACATGCCAAAAATTTGTCCTAGTCATGAACAAGGCCTAGTAGAAGAAGTCTCAAAACCAATCTGAAGATATATGTATACCATGGAGTACAATCTAATCTCCCATGATCTCTAAAGTCATATAGGTATTGGTCCAATGAAAAGGAAGCAACAAATCAGGAAATATGTGGCCACACACTGATGTCTTCAAGTCTTCTACACAATCCTCCAAAGGTGAAAGTATACATCATGTGAATAAAGGAGTTTAGGTCGAACACAATGAGACATCATTTGATTACCAATCATTGATGTATATCATTAACAAACGCGAGACAACCTACCAATAATGAAATTGGGTATCAAGGCACTGATTACATTATTACAAGTGTGAATAGAGGAGTCAGTGTCGAACACCTAAAGAATCCATCGAACAAGAGACATTGATTTATTCCCAACTTTCGATGGCGAGAGAGCCTAGCACTAATGACTGCAAGCCTCAAGGTACTCGTAAGACTCTAGGTCTCGTTTCCAGATAATGGGCTGATGTCGATGGAAAGAGACCCATTGAAAGGAGATAATTAAGGCATCTCTCATCAGTAAACATGAGGTACAAAGCAAGAGCTGCATGATTTGGTGGAAATAGGACGAAGAACAATTTCACAAACCAATGACCCTATGCATCTTTTGCGTGTCCCAAGTGCAAGCGGTACACAAAAATGACCCTCTGAATAGTAGCCAATTATGAAAAAATGTTGACAAAGGCAAGGAGACCACCAATAAGGCTAATGACATCCAATACACTACATGAATCCCAATGTGTGAATAGATTTCTTGTCATTGAACATAATGGAAACCACCTAGTCAGCGACCAATGATGAAATATCGATTGTTGGGTTCAAGGTTACCTGCCAATGCTGGAAGTAGGGCCAGGGTGTGTGATAGGACTAAAGTATCATGTGATTCTAAGACAAACTAAGGGTATGGATGACATGCAAAGTCGAGAGTTCTAAGGAGTGGTTGACACAGGTTGTTAGACTTCCTTTGAACAAGAGCAAGAGACATATGGTGGACTCTGGCAGCATAGATCCAATGATAAAATCATGAGATGCAGGAGGCATCAATGATGTTCTCTATAGGGACTGGAAGAGTAACTAGTCAGTAGATAAGACTCTATAATGAGCTCAACTTCCTAAGTCCATGCTAAACCAAAAATTATGATGAATGGACTCAAATAACTTTGTGGTTTTTTCAAAGGCGACACGAATGGTTCCGATATAAGATAATACTCCCTTCTCGCCCGTATTTTTTTTTGTTTTTTCATAACAAACAAATGTTATGATAC
This sequence comes from Picea abies, assembly GCA_900067695.1. Classification (NCBI taxonomy): domain Eukaryota; kingdom Viridiplantae; phylum Streptophyta; class Pinopsida; order Pinales; family Pinaceae; genus Picea; species Picea abies. The sequence continues at coordinate 6,773 of CBVK0100228696.1, read as the reverse complement.
AAAGGAGGAAATGAGTTTCGCAAGTAAGCAAAACTAGTTCCAGTAGTGGAACATACCTATGATTAATGCAGGGAAGTGCATGTGGGAGATGGCCACTTGAGGAATGTTCGCTCCTAGGTATAGGGTGTCAAATTGCGAAGGATATAAACAAGGATATTCTTGATTGAGGATGAAAAAATTATGAGGAAAATTGTTTATAAGGCAAAGCAAGAATTGTCTATAGGCTCAATACCGCAAGCAGGGGTATGAGATGCAATCACAACTTAACGCCAAAAAATGTCCTTTTTTATGTGTTTTTGTTTACTTGGTGTGAAAATGGGATAAACTTTTGCCAAGTAGACATCTTTTCAAATCCAATTTACAAGTGTGAAAACGACAAGTTCACTCGACAATCTTTTCTATTTTTGGTAAGGAGTCAGAAAAGAGCTTAACGATGACTCATGATCTTTGAAATCCAATTTAATGAGTGTGAAAGGGACAAATAACTCGACAATATTTTCTCTTTTTAAAGACGAGATGGAAAAGAGATTAAATTAAACTCGTGGACGCTATTCTAATCAACATGTAAGGGGGGAGGCCAAGGCTCCCATACCAGCCTTTTGTGAAATGTCAGTATCTTACGAATAGCCAACATAATCTTGGGGAAACCTAAAACTCTCCAAGTCGAGGAGGATAAAGAACTAACTGAGGATATAGTCTATTCGATGAATCAGACAATGTCTCTTAATGGAGAAGACATAGGTTGGTGGATTGGATACCCCATGGGATTATCCCAGTCAATAGTGATCTCCTCAAAACCAATAGGGAGAGGACTTGGTTAAATAAAGAATCTCTCTTGTTCAAAAGGTGCAGGATCAGGAATGTTGATGACATGATCGAAGGATGCATCACTCTCCACAAGGAGATTAGGATTGACCAAGGATTTCACTGGTACGACCACTTCTTCAATTCTATATTGAAGAGGATGCAGGGTAATAGGGATAAGGGGTACATCACCCTCGAGAATGGGTTTTTGATCAAGAGAGGATTGCAATGAAATTATTGTCATGTCAATCAGAGGAACAAGGTGTGGGGAAACCACAGACGCCTCAGAATTTGAAGGGCCCTTAGGAGAGCCCCACACTTCGGGTATCCCAGTCATGGCTGGACATAAATGAGTAATATGACTTCCTTCACAAGTCTTGCAAAGGAATTTAGGCTTACGTCTAAGCTATCTAGGCTTCTCAATTCCCCTAATGTCGCTCAAGATGGTCAGTGGCACACTATCAACGTGACAGGCAAAGGTGGGGGAGCCATATTATACATGGTGCTTAGAGGTCAGATATGTGGCATTGATATAACTTGTGGCAACTAAAGTGGTGCCCCTAGCATGACTAGCAGCGATCGGGTACAGGTTGTCAACGTAACTTATATAAGTTGTTGACCCATCTCCAACATGACTAGAAGAGGTTGGTGAGGGAGATCTAGTATGACTGATAGTAACTGGACTAGCAGTGGATTGTGGAATTTGATGTCAAGGTCTAGGGAAATATTGACTTTGAAACATTGCAGGCTAGGAAGGATCTTGGTTTACCCCCTTTATTTTTTCGGAAAGGTAGTATCCTCTATTTAATTGATTTGCAGAAGTCTGAACAGGCATCATCACTGAAGTATATGAAAAGAAGGAAGTATGATAAGGATTATTTGAGTGAGGATATATGTTGCCCCCTTGTGAAGGGGACCCATGAAGCGGGTAGCCCAAACCATAAAACTGATTCTCCCTGTATGAAACATCAGGGGATACATGAGGACTCTCCATGGAAAAAGTGTTCAAAGGAACTGACATGGTGGACAGAGGATACATGGATGGAGTGTATTAATTCGAATAAGAACCCATCTAAGTATTGGCTCCTGAAAGAAGATAAATAGGATTGGATCCGTAAGAGGGGAAGTTCCAACCTTTCGTCGTGAAATTAGGTTGAGGGACATGGCTCATATCAAATGAAGATATAGGCATTGGGGCCATGGTTCCCTCGAATCCAATGCTAGGATTCATATAAGTGAACCAGGGAGAGGATCGCACGGGGGAAGGAATATCAATGGGAGAATGACTAGAGACCCAAGGTGTGGACTGAGTACCAAAGTTCTACATACCATTAAAATAAACATGAGGATTTATCCCCATGAACTAAGTGGGCATCATGGGGTAAGTAGCAGCAAATGTGGGAGATAGAGGGACTCCACTATCCATAATGAGGGCTTAGTATAGACTCTTCAGTCCAACTAGTAAGAAAAGAGCACACCAAAAGTCAAACGACCAATATGCATGCAACCGGGGTAAAGTGGCTAAGTGGCCTCCCTCCCTAAAGAAATTATGTCTCATCTAAGAGAGACTTGAGACAACCCACTAAATATTAGAGGTAAGAGAATCACTTATAGGGTCCCTCGTGGGCTTAACAACCCATCGGTCAGAACCCCCCAGAGAGGTAATCCTCCATAAAGGTTGTGTGTTGTTTGACCCCTATCTGACCCAGGGTACTAGAAAAATAACCCCTCCAAGTAACCTATGAGATACCTAAGTCAAGAAACTAATAAACCACTTTATAACTAATGCACAGGTGAGCAGTCATAAGTTCGGATCACTGTATGGGTAGGGTAGCAAAGACCAAAATCTTGAAATCACCGCCTCTCAAGGAGGTATGGGCACCAGTATCATCCCCAAATACGAATAAATCCATAAAAATATCTTTGACGCTAGGCAAGTATCTGGGGGATATCCCTTCAACTAACTTTGCGTGACCTTGTGATTAACTCTGGCATGAGTAGAGCCTCCTGATCTTACCAATTATACAATGGAATTCTCCACTCACTTTCTCAGACACATATGTTGATTCAATTTCCTTGGAGAAGTTTACTCACAAAATCCTATTCCAAGGCACTAAATCCTAGACTAGTTTGTGCACCTTAGAAAACAAAACCCTTACTAATAAATTTTTAAATTATAGCGTTGATTTTATGGCCGCGAATACTCAAAAAGGTATGGTAATGAAACTCATGGTGTTATGACTCTGCAAGAAATTAAATATGAAAATAATGCAAAGTCTTACTTTAACTTTTAGTGTATGATATGCTCCTAAAAGAGATGCAATTTTCAAATTCAATTCTACAATTTAGAAGCAAAAATGCAATCTTTCACTGTATGCACTAAGCTAATGATAAAAACTCAAAAGACAAAATATGTCAAGCAATGCAAAATGCCTATCTTTTTGTATTCTCAATATATTGAAACTGAAAATGCATGGACTGAAAAGTAACTTGATATATATCCCTACTGTATATAAAAGAGAGATAACTCAAGCAGTATGTCAAGCAATGAAACATCTATCCCAATGTACAAGGACAATAAAAATGAAAAGATGAAGAGAAAAAGTTTGCCCAAAAATTCAACCAAAAGAGGGTTTCCTGTCATCCCATGGGTACTCAACAGGCACTAAAAAGACGTAAAAAGGCTTAGCAAGCATCAAATCCCACCCAACAAACACCACACCAAAAAAATAGGCAAGGAGAAAAGGTGTACGTGATTGTTTGAGAAAACAAAGCATATATATGTAGCTTGCAGTGAGATAGCCTGTGTGTATACGCGACTATCAAGAAAAAAGGTGTGTATATGCTTTGAAACAAGTCCAAGAAAGGGAGAAAGGATAAAAACTCAGATCCAGAGTGAACAAGAGTTGTCAAGAAATGATACGACAATAACCACAATAGAAACAAGAGCAATCTAACGAGAAAAGTACTTCAAACCCTAAGAAATAAGATTCATCCTCGATATGGTCGCTAGTTCTGTTACGAGGAAACTCTCTCTATGGCTAGGGTGAACCACAACAGACAAGTGTGACTCTAGAAATCGACTCAATTCCAGCATATGCTATATAAACTAATGTGCAAGAGAAGTAAGAAAGAGGCTTACCTCATCCAAACGTTTGATGATGTCCACTGTTGAGCACTTTAACCCAAAGGTTTATACCTGCAACAAGTTCTTAACAAACAAGCAAAGAAAGCATATAGTGGTGATATAACAACTTAGCACATTAGATAGCATAATCCATCAATATACAAAACAAACATGCCCATGGATCATAATACATATATTTGCATGATATCAATTGGATGGGAAAGGAGTATTTCTATTAATAAATGATCAACATAAGTGAAACATTACAGACTTCTGTGTCGGCATGGTTCGTAACCAATAAAATGAGTTCCTTCCAACTGGGTCTCCACCACTTCGATCCTCCACCAAAGGAAATCTCATATAAGGGAGACAAAGAGGTTCTCCATCAATAAGGGAAGATCTTGGGGGCTGAACATTGTGTTCAGAATTAAAGGACAAAGGGATGTAGACTCAATAATGAAGTAATAATTTCTCCAGAGTAACTTTGCTCTCAAATTTGAATTCTATCTTCTTTTCCATAGCTCGAAATTGGCTTATTTATGCATTCAAACTGAAACTGAAGGACCAAGTCGGAACATTTCCAGTATATGGAATGCCAAGGATCAGAGATCTCCTATCGTGACATGGAAACCCGACATTTAATTTTGATTTTCTGGAACAAATCCCGATGTACGTAGGTTGTAGTGGAGCAGCCAGCATATATGCTTGTTGTATATCTATCAAGGTGCGTACAAGTGGAAAAATATTTTTTTTTGTCTCTAGATTTATCAATCAGTGAAAGTAAGTCTGCATGTGGAAATGGAATAAGTCCCTCTCTGTAAGATTGCATAGGGTGAGGAAAATCTTGCTATAACACCACTCTTATCTTTCTTTGTCACCTCATGTCTTCCTCCAGATGTTAAGATTGTCGAAGCCAACATTGACATTCAAAGGAGAATATTCCAATCAGTTCCTAAGAAAGAATAATAACGGGTTGGACCTCTTGCCAGAGTTCCTGGAAGACTCGATGGCAGTTCCTGAAGATATCACAAACTTGCAGTTTAGATCATTTATAAATCCATTCTGGGAAACTGCCTAGTTGTTTACAAGAATAACGGGTCAGGAGTCCACAACAACTATTTCCTGCATGGTTGTTTATATTTTGTATTTCACAGTCAAGGAACAAGCCATTTTTTATTGGGGTAAGCTAATTTCCCATGAAATATGTTCCCAATTGTCAAGCTTCAAAACGGAGAATAAATTTTATATATCATCCCACTTGGATTTTGCGATAGCACATTGCTACCAGTTTCCAAAATTGTCTTTATTCAAGAAGGTAAACTAGGAATTTGACCCAGTAACGTTCTAGTACTAGGCCTTGTGGAAGCACAAGTCCTCCCACTATTTTTATGAGGTTTATAATGACTTTCTATCTATTTTCAGAGTTTTGTTGTTAGGAGAAGATGCTCCTCACATATCTGACCATGAAACCAGGTTTTTGGATAGGAAGGGGGCACTTGAACATATGGATAATTACATTGTCATAAGGATTTTTGGCTCTAAGTAAAAACCTTCTCTCCTTCCATGTCACATTATAGACAGAATGTTTGTTACAAAAATAACAAGGCAATACAACTACTAGTTTCATCTATTCCAAGAGAAGAGAAAAAAAAGTTCCTTCCTCTACCTTGGAAAATCGACAACTTCGTGTTGAGGAACATCAACAAAATTGACGAGTTCACAGCCCATTTCAGCAACTTGAACCTAAGATATGTTGAAAGCCTAAGAGGGTTCGACCCAAATAATTATTTTTTAGAACATTTATAAACACTTGGCTTTGACAATTATTTTTTCAAAAAACACCTGACCAAAAACAAAGAAACCGATGAAAACACTCATGATTCTAATGTCGACGACCTAGACACACTGCAAAGCACCACTGAATTGTACAAGAAATAGGGGAAAGTCCCCGGTGAGAAGAGTGCTCAATCGGCAAATAACACTCCCAAAACTATGACATCCCAGCGCATCACTCCAACGGCCCATCACAACAACAAAGAAACCCATAATTCTTCAAACGGAGGAGGAGATAATGACCCTCCTCACCCTCAAATTGATAGTTCTCACAAGCTTCCCATGGACAAGAAGAGGGAAAAAATTGTGGAACATGTGGAAGAGCCTGAAATCGTGAGTGGGAACATGGAAATTGATCATCCCGGAGATGTGATCCAGCATAGTCATCCAATGGACATAGTTGATACTGACAATTTTGATGAAAATGAATCCTTTGTGTTCGAGAGCATTGTTTTTTACAGTGAGTATAAAAAATTAATTATTGAAAAAAAAGATGTAAAAAATAAGAAAGGAAAATCTTGTTCAGAGGTTAACCTTGCGAACATGTGGTCATCCCAAATATTTAGACTTCACATAGTGATCGTAGATTCTCTTGATGCTTCCATTGGAGGCATTGAGTCCAAGAATGTCATACTGAAGGACCGGGTCAAGGAATTGGAGGAAGATTTGATTCCTATGCCATTGCTTGCCATTCCTTTGGCAATATCCATGCATGCCACCCCTGCAGCCAAGTTAAAAGGATCCTCCAGCCTCCTTGCATCGTGTAGAGGATATGTGGAGAATAATATAAAGAAAAGAATGGAACTAATTGTTGAGATGTGTGTTTGCACTCTTTTCGTCGATGTGTGAGCAAAAAGTGAGTGCTTACATGTCTAGTTGGGCTCTACTAGTCATTACAACTGTATGGTAAAAGGTTAGAAAGAAACAACTAAGCTATTTAACAAGAATTAAACAAAAAATAAAAGAAAACATGAGCATAATAACAAAAATGAAAAACAAATAACAATGG
>CBVK0100228695.1:0-24337 GCA_900067695.1 Picea abies | reverse complement strand
CGAGATCTACACTCTTTCCCTACACGACGCTCTTCCGATCTCACATAAAGAGAAGAAGGACAATAGGATAGTCTTTTAGGTTACATAGAGAGAATCGTTGACAAGTCATAAAGGGACACAACTTAAGAAGGGACTGAAGCAAGAGATATAAGTGTTTCCTAATTTTCCATTGTTTAAGTACTTTACCCAATTGGATATATATTTTGGATAAAACTAGGTGTAATGAAGGATATAGATGGAATACCTTCTTCAAGACTAAGGAAGGTCTAATTATTTACAATGATATAAATAAGTTTTGAAAGATCATAAAGAGACACAACTTAAAAAGGTAGTAAAGTAAGAGATATAATTGTTGCCTAATTTTCCATTGGTTAGATACTTCACTAAATTGGGTCTATAGTTTGGATACAACTAAGTGTGATCCAAAGATGGATATAGATGGAATACCTTTTTCAAGAATAAGGAAGGTTTATATGAATATTTTTTTATATAATGTAGTACCTACATTTATGAAATTAATGAATGATTCATTAAGTTTCTTTTTAGATTTATTTGTAGTAATGGAATTGGATTATATGTTAATATTTAAATCTAAAGTTGCAAGAGCATGTCTCGCATATGATGTAGTTGTTGGAGAGACATGGAGAAAGAATTGGTGGCTCACAAAAATTAAGAATTGTAATTATTCCTAAGAGTCCTTGTTGTACTTGGGGTATGTGATTGGTGGAGTGAAACTTATGATTAAGTCTAAAATGATGGAGGACATCCTCAAATGACCAACTCCTACCTATCTAATTCTATTTAGTATCATTTTTAGAGAAACCTAAAACTTTCATAATTTCATAACATCCATTTTAGTTTTGTTTTCACTGTTAGAGGCCATAGTAGCCATTAGAAATATTTTTTATAGGAGAGAGAGAGAGAGTCAACATAAGTATTTTGAAGAAAAACAGAAAAAGATTAGTTAAGTGTTCAACATTTCCTAATTTTTAGAATCCATTCGAAGTGGAAATATATTAATGTGGGTAATATGGGATAAGTTTTGTGTAATGAACAGAACTAAGACTACAAATATATGAACCCCGGACCTGCAGGCTATGGCATAGATTTCAGAGATGAAGTGGGAAATATTATAACCATCCTTGCAGACAACTTAGATCATGATACAAACAACTCTGTTGAGATTTGTTGATATGCATTGGATCATTATATTATTTTTCATCTATCTCACTACGTTTTGGGTGGAAAAATTGGAGGAATAATCTTGCAGGGCCATTTCAGCGACTTGTCTGAATTTGGAAATTGGTGTCCAAAAAAAAATCAAAAATATTATCGAGCCATTTTGAGGCATAAAATGACATTATTTTTTGTCCAAACCTTATTATGCTAGAATATTCTAAATGCTACAAGTTTATACCTTTCCAATGGCAGAGACTATTTGTTAATCAGAGTTTGTCTGAGAATGTTATGCCTCCCACAAGTTGACATACCATATTGATCACCCTGGTGCGAGTGGATTCCATGTCATCCTCTATTACTTAGACATGCGGGGTTAGCCACATAGTGGATTTTATAAGAATATTCTAGAAGGTCCAAAAACATATCATAATTGAATGTTGAGGAAGTAAAAATACTATCCCTATATGTCTATTGGGATATGTTAAATATGACGCCATTAAGAGGAGAAGGGGTTCCATTATTTTGCATTGTGTCTAGTTCCATAGATGAGAAAAACATATTAGAGTGGTATTCTATGAGCACAACCAAGGAGGAGATATTTTATAGCAGCCACAGAGGCCACATGTCAAAGGAAACTCCATAGAGAGTGCCTCTTTCTTTGTACTTGCATCATTTCTTTAGCAGAGAATCTTGAGTAGCACCACCTCACCCTCTAGCTAGGTTTTCTACCATATTGGGTTTCTGAGGTCATATCTTATGTTTATTTGTGGATGGGGTGAATGTGCTTTATTATTCTCTAATTTTTCTATGTTTTATTTATTTTATCACTAACGAATTATTCTCGAGATCTAAAGGAAATTAACCTTAATAGTAAATATTTCAGTATTTTATTAGATCTGTTGTGATGCGTTCTAGTGGCATATCCATGGTAGTTTACAGATCATATTGGTACCAGATAATTTTTTATTTTGGATATTTATGGAAAGTTGTAGGATTTAGGAATCGAATTAAACATAAGTCACAAAGAACCCTAGCCATGGTAGACGAGTCTATTCATAATAGCTCTTGAGATCTAGGAGAACATAAATTTGAGCAGTTGGAAGAACAAGTTGTCAATATTAGTTACAATATGAAAATACTCACGGAGTCTCTAGAAATCAATATCATACAATTCATATACAATGGAGGCTCTAACTAAGAGAAGGGAAAATCAAAAGATCAATAAGAAAAGGAGTGACAAAAATAATTCAAAAAAGAGTAGTCGAGTTTGAGTGTAGTGAAGCCTTCACAATCCCTATTCAATATGGAAGTGAAAGTGTACATAAATCCATATCAAGGTGATATCTACGCATTATAACTAAATCATTGGTTACAAAAAGTATAAGTTTATTTTAGTGTTCACCATATAGATGGAAAGAAAAAGATTTCATATGCTACATTGAAGTTAGAAGGCTATGTTTTAACCAAGTTGGAAATCCATACAAAAACACTTAGGCTAGAGGCTGATCCACTAGTAACTAGGTGGGAGGAATTCAAAACTCTCATTAAGTCCTAATTTTATCATACCATGGATGTAGGTGACCAATGGATCTAGTGGCACTACTTCAGGTATAGGTAGGGGTAGAGTGTACAAGACTACACCACTAAGTTCAAAAATATGGTCATCATGTTGGGTATCTCTCCCAAGAACTAAAATATACTCCTCAAGTATCTAGGGGTTTTACATAGTCATCTATTAAATAAGGTTACAAAATTAAATACAAGAAAAATGGATGGGGGTTGTGTATAGGAACAATACTTGGCAAACATAGACAAAAATAAGGGGTATCCAAGTGGTTTGAAGTAGAAATAGCACCATGAAGCTTCCAAGGAGGGGAATAAGAATTGGAAGGGGGGGGAATATAAGAATACAATAACCAGTGCACAAAAAAGAAAATATCCCAGCAACCATTGCAATCATTGAAACATCAATGGAGACACTGAGTATCATTGTTCGAAACTAAATCAAGAGTTGAACCCAAAGAATCACAAGAAGGATAGAAAGGGCCTTCTAGCCAAAGATTCAAGCAATTAGGTTGGAATTATCTCAGATGTTGAGGAAAATATTTCCTTCAAATATTTGTAGAAGGAGGTGAAACTGAGTATCCTTCATCACCAGGAAGAGAAGGACATGACCAATCTCTTCCATATCAAGATTATAATCAATAAGACCAAGATAGATGCTCTATTCGACTTTGGTTTATAGGGTAATATCATAGCAGTGGATCTTGTCAAAAGTATTGGAATGAAGGTTAAAAATCATTCTAGCTCCTCTCCATTGGGTAGGGTAAAAAAGGATGTAAAGATAAAGGTAACAAAATAATGTAAGATTAAATTTGATATAAGTTTTGATTTTATTGATGAAGTGGATATGGATGTGGTACCCCTTGATGTATGTGTATTGTTTGGAAGCCCTTACATGTATATGAGGGATGCAATAATCATGTAGAGATACAAAAAATATTGTCTGATCAAGGATGAGAAGTCATACATTATTAATGCACATAAAGGCAAGTCAAATATATCACTGGTAAGTGCCAATGAAGGAAAGAAGTTAATTATTTATAGTAATATATATGTTTTAATTTTCTTAAGAGAAACTTAGTCTGATAATGAGTCAATGAGAGTGAAGGAATCCTTGGAGGGTGGTACTAAAGAGTAGAAACAATAGTTGGAGGAGTTGATACAGAAATACAAATGAGTGTTTTGGGAGCCTAAAGGGATACCACCCAAGAGGGAAGTGGAGTAGGAAATATAGTTGTTTCCAGACTCCCCATTATTGAATATTTGGTTGTATAGACAGTCTGTTCTGAAAGTGAATGAAGTGAAGAAGAAATTGTAGCATTTGTTGGAGTAGGGTGTAATTTGAACAAGTACCTAACGTTATGGGGAACCCATAATGATTGTTCAAAAGAAGGATCAGATTTGGAGAATGTGTATCAATTACAGGGAAATGACAAATATTACATTGAAGAAATAGTACCCCCTTCCAAGGATCAATGATCTATTTGACTGGTTGTAGCATGCCAAGTACTTCACTAATTTGGATTTGAAATCATGATATCAACATGCATGAGTTAAATAAGAAGATACATGGAAGAATGGATTCAAGAGAAGGAAAGGTTTGTATGAGTGGTTGGTTATTCCATTCAGTTAATGCAATGAACTGGCTACATTTATGAGAATAATGAATGATTCTTTACGCCCTTATCTAGATTTAGTTGTTGTTGTCTATTTGGATGTTATACAGTTTGATAACGCTACATCGGAGGAGCATATGTCACATATTATGCAGGTGTTAGAGACTCTAAAAAGGCACCAGTTGCTGGAAAATCTCTAGAAATGTGAGTTTGCTCAGTAAGGTTTGAAGTATTTGGGGTGTGTGATAAGTGGAGGGGAGATAAATATATATCTCACAAATATGGAGGCTATCATGAAATTGCCATTTTCTAAAAATTCCACTAAATTTAGGAGTTTTTTTGGGGAAGTGCAATACTTGCATAAGTTCATAACTTCATTTTCAATGGTAGTTGCACCACTCCACGCCATAACAACTGGTGGTAAGATTTTTCATTAAGGAAATAATAAGTAGAAGGTATTTGATGAGATGAAAATAAATATCATTCATGCACCAATTCTTGCACTACCAAACTTGCAGAATCCTTTCTATGTGGGGAGAGATGCAAGTGGGTATGCCATGGGAGTAGTAATAATGCAAAGAGGAAGGCTAATCTTCTATCATTATGAAGTATTTCATGGGGAAGTTCTCAACTGTTGTACGTATGGAAAGGATATCTATGCCTTGGTATACGCTATAAAAAATTGGAAGCACTATCTGATGGTAAAAGAGATCATTATCCACACATATCATGAGCCATTACAGTATTTTCAGGCCCGGAGTAAGCTACAACATACAAGGAATTACAAGTGGATGGGGTTTCTACAACAATTTGATTTATTCATAAAGTATAATACGGGTAGAAAAAACAATTTGGCAGACATTCTTTCAAGACCACCCACCTCTAAGATTACAAATTCAGGAACTATAATGCACATGGACCCATTTACCCATGATGCATACAAAGAGGAATACATAGAAGATGAGGACTTCAAGGAGGGTGTTTCAGAAACCACAAGACCAAATGCGTATAGAAGAAGGTAATGGAAAGGTTGAATATAACTTCGAGAATGGTTTAGCCTACAATCTTGACAAGATTTTTGTTCCTAAAGGTGAATGAATGAAACTTATCAGAGAGGATCACACCTCCAAGGTCACAAGACATTCCAATGTTGGGAAGACAGTTTCCAACTTACTGAGGTATCTGTATTGGCCCAAAAGAAAAGAAGATGTAGAATGATATATTAGAGGATGTATACTTTTTTGTACTAGCATGCCCAGAAACATGAAGAAAGGTCTATACCATCCCTTAAATGTACCCACTAGACCTTTGGAAATAATTTTCGTGTATTTTGTGGGAGGTTTACCAATAAACATGAAGGGATGTGACTATATTTTTGTGGTAGTTTATAAGTTCAAAAAAATGTGCATTCTCATGCCCTGTAAAAAGACCATCAGTCGAAAAGAAGTAGTGAATAGGTTCTTTGAACAATTCTAGGTGCACTTTGGGATACCAAGGAGCATCATCTCAGATAGGGATACCATATTTCTCAGTTCATTTTGGACTACATTGTGGGATACGATGGACACTAAGTTGAAGAGGTATAGAACATTCCATCCATAAACAAATGGGTAGAAAAAAGTAGCCAACAATAATTTGGTGCAACTTTTGAGGGGTTAGAATCAGAATCATCCAAATAATTTGGATGAATATTTGATCTATATACATCACTCTTATAATAGAGGGGTCCACATTTCTACTGGTAAGTCATCTTTTGAAACTTCGTTTGGATATTTTCGACCTTAAACCTTATATGTTGTATATGGACAACAAGGAAGAGTAAGGAAAGACCTCACAGGAGATGCACTTAAGGAATAATTTGTTTTGAGAATAATAGGCAGATTCATTTGCAAGTACATGAGACACTAAAGAAATCACATGAAAATTACAAGGCTAGACATGACCAATATAAAATAGAGAAAAAATTTAAAGTGGAAGACAGAGTATAGTTACAATTGAATAAGGAAATTCTACAAGGTCCTCATAAGAATATCAAGGCTCTGTGGTATGGTCCTTTTGAGGTATTATAAAAGATGAGAGGTAATTCCTAGAGACTTACTCTACCCGCATACATGCACATTTACTCAATAATGAATGTGGAGAATATCAAACTATATTATCCATCCATGTTGGATCATGAGGAAGAGTAGGTCATGTTGAACACTCAACACACCCTAAAAAAACCTCTGTCAATTTTTTACATTTTTGGGTACAACCTGATATTCTACACTGTCTGATTTGATTTCATATTTTTAAAAAATATATATTTTTTAATTATTTTCATGATACTCATTGCCGATATAGGATTTTTTGAACTCGTTAAACCCCATTACTAAAATACTTCAACACCAAAATTAAGAATCTACAGCCAAACACTGCACCCAATGCGCCCAGGTTCAACGTCAAAAAGAATTCAAGTAAGTATAGGAACCATTCGAAAACAACAGTCGTCAAGCATCAATCTTCAATGGCATTGACATAAGGGATTTTTGTTTTGCATTAAGTTTTCACATAAATATATCGTTGATAATTGATTCCCCTTTAGCATTGGTAAAAGACAGGGAGGACAAACGTTAACAAAGAATGAAAAGATATCACCGATAGCCGATACTCGATGTGCCTTATCAGGATCGAGGGAAATCTAGGAAGATCACAATAAACATTTTGATCTCGATAAAGTTATCCCTGATCACTGATCTCCGATTCATTTTCGACATCAAGACTTTTTTTAGGGAGACAATCTCAGAGCGCTTTGGTAGGATTATTGTCGATCGTCGATGCTTGGCACTTTTTTGGCCTCTATAGGCTAACGTTTGTTCCAGAACGAATGGATTAAGGAAAGTCTCAACTCCGACTAACATGAGAAAATTGTGTCACTGGTCTCCAACGTCATGTGTCTCCACCAGGTAAGAAGGTCGTAGGGTCTAGTCTTATCCTGAGTTATTTTTTGGTTCCTTAGGTCCTAGTCATGTCTCCTAGTTAGTTTTTCCACATCAAAAATGGATGGTAAGATCAATCAACGTCGAATATTTTGTAGGAGGATATCAACGAAAACATTCATAGCACAATACCCAATCCTCCCACTAAAAGAGTGAAACAACATGTCTTTTTAGCATTAGGTAAGATCATATTTTGGGCATTTAAGGAGATAATTAATAATCGACCCCGCATTAGTTTCTACCTCATGTGCTAGTTAAGTAACAACAATTTAAAATCATCGATAGAAAAAATTACCACCCGCGCCCGCACCATCAACCTAAGATGAATTTAATTTTTAACATCTTTGAAGATCTGGAAGAAGATTTAATGTAATTACAGACATACCTAAATTGAATGGTCGATGTGACATGATAATATCACCATTGTTTAAATCTCTAAAACCGTTGTGAACAAATTCATTTTGCACGGAATTGAATTCCAGAGCCTCCGAAGGAACATAGAGAGAAACTCAAGAACGATGTTGACCCTTTCGATCATTAGAACTAGGTTTAACAATCTTCTGAGGTATGTATCTAGGCCTAGAAATTCATTGGTTATAATTTTTATATGGTCATCTATTTTATTTTACATAGTCTTTGAAATTTTTCTTAAGTTGCAGGAACAATGCCTCCAAGAAATCCAACCACCAGACACTCGCCAAGAGAACCAAATATAAAATAACTAGAGACAGACGAAGGTTCTTCCCCAGGGACTACGAGGCAATTGGAATACGTTGCTAGGATGGATTCTGTCATCAAGACAACAACAAAGAAAGTTTTCATCCCACCTCCGGCCTTTGGCGATACAGAGACAAGCACCAGATCCAATATAACACTCCCACAGTGGGCAGATATCTTCATCAGGATTAGTAGAGAAGAATACCCAGAGTATGTCCCACGCAATGACTCGAACGTAAGGGTGCTTGACGACCAGGTGTTCTCGAACATCCGACGGTCATATCTACAAATGGTGGTGAGAAGAACTCCCAATTTCCCCTGCATAGAGGTCCTGAAGTGGCTCATTCACCACACAGACAAACCAAAATGTTTATTCAACGATGATAATGGTGGTTGTGACAGATTTTTTCTCCCAGTTGAAGTACAAAAGTATTACAAACTTAGAGACCTAGAGGAGCGGGTAAACAAAGACTTCATGGTGAAGTTCTACGAACGCCACGACATCCGTTGGGTGATGGCCTCATGGTGGAAGGAGGACAAGAATTTTACCAACTGGAGTAATGGTTGGTATGGGACGATTAACTTGAGGGAGCCATACATCTATTTGATGGCTCTCATTTGCCGACTATATGGAGAGAAGGAATGATCCAAATTTTCAGAGGCATGGATGCCCTTGGCTTATAGAGTGGCGATCTTAGGGAGTGGCTTCAACTGGGGAGAAATAATTTCTAAATAATTGAGAATCTATGTACAATAGTCTCAGATGCCGAAGGAAGGAGATACACCATCTTTCTACATGGCCTCGTACTTGCTCGATGTCATTTGCGCAAGGAGCGTTCTCACCGACCTGAATCTGAACTGGGATGTGACAAAGCTCCTAGTCCACATCTACTTCAATGTGCTATGGGAGAACAAGCAAAAGAAATCTTACGCACTTATCTGCGATGAATTCATCGCGCACATTGATTTTATTATTTTTAAGAAAGAATTCCCAAGACTATCGTTGGGATCCAAGAAGATGATATCCAAGGTAGGCCATTGGTACCTTGACGAACGTTCAACCTACATCATGGTTTTCAGGGCTATCAGAGCACCACATCTCTTACCCGCTCATGTACCATACTGGCTTGTCGTAGGAGAAATATGTTATCAAACCATCCTGCAGGGCTATAATGCCACATTAGTCAAAGACAAAAAAAGAGAATTCATACCCTATGGTTTCCATGTGAGGTTCTATTTGGTGAAGGATACCACTCAAGACAAACAATAAGGGATTAGCCAACTAGAATTCAGTTTCCCGATGTGCCGATTCTGCAAGATTGACCCTAAAGGCATGGTTTTCCAACATGCTTCACAAGTATCATCCTGCTAGCCAATGCTCACGACAAGTTTGAGGACAAAGTCTTCACAGAGAATGCCCAAGACTAAGATGAGGTGATGCAGAGGATGGCCAACCCAAGAATTACCAGGTTCAATGCCATGAGCATGAATGAATTGGTGGAAACAAGAGGCCCTTAGAGCCAGGGAAGAAATCAGAGTGGTAGAGGCAACCGAGGCATGAAGAAGGGGATTGTTCTTGATGGAATAGGAATAGAGTGTAATTGATCAGCTGTAGAATGACTCATACCTCATAGGAATGATAAGGATTATTGCCGATAATCCAATCGAAATTAGGGTAGTTCCAAGTTGATGCAGGAGCATCACTCACTCATCAAGCGAGCCAGCGCATGGAGCAGAAAAGACAGCTGGACAACGCCAGCATACATTTTGAAATGATTTGGAAATTGTTGCGCCGCTCTTTAATGAAGTCATTCATAAAGAAGCGCACTCTGTATATGTATATGGACCTTGAGCCTTTAAGCTCTCGTCCTTAGGTAGCTGAGGCATTTAATAAACTTAATGTTGTTAGATAGGAAATTTAATTATAGATTTGATAGTTTAGAGGTCGAGAGGGAAAACGGATATAGACACCCTCCTTTGTACATTGTATCATTATTATCAAACAAGAGCAGGAGAGAAAACAAAGAATTGTATGAAGAACACCCATGTACAGAGATTGAATTAATAGGAGGAAGCCTTGATTCAATTCCATGGTTATGTGTTATTTCTCTGTGTGTTGATGGTTATGTTCATGGTTATTTTCTTCTTGTTATGCACTTGATTTTATATGCTGTGTATGTGATTTCATGGTTGATTTGAAATCTGAGAGAAGGAATGAATGAGTTTCAATTGTTTCTCTAAGTGAGCCAGAGAATTCCTGCAAGGAGTGCAGTTGAATTTGTCCGCAAGGAGTGCGTGACTGCAGGGTTTACTTGGAGAGAGATTTTGTTTCCATTCATCTCAGAGGTGTAGTATGATATTGGAGCCATGAAAAGGCATGCACAGGATGGACGAATACTCAGGGTTGTGATTCCGAGTAAAGAATTGAAGAATTTCTGCTGCAGGATTGAAGAGTTCCAATACTTAGCATATTTGGAGCTTTTCCGCAAGGGGTGCCTGCAGCAAGTCCTCATAAAGACTTGTGAAGTGAGGATAAGCTCAAAAGGGATAGGTCGATCAGTTCACTAGAGAGAATTGCAGGAGTACTATGGAAAAGACCGAGAGAAGCTCCACAGGTTGGCAAGTGGTTGAACAAAGTTCTCACAGAGGGCGTGTTTCATTCATTCGCAGAAGATAGCAGAAGAAGGATGGACGGTTGAAAACCCCTGAAGAGATTTCATGAGAATACGAGTACCATTAGATCGGATCATCATATCCGCACGTGCCATCGTACATCGGCATATCACGAATTGGAGCACCAAGCTGGTGAAGCGGGAGCAGCGATATCACGATACGTGATATCCCGATAGAATCATAGCTGTTGATCGTGGGGACACGTGTCAAGGAATCCCAAGAAATCGAGGTTCGAAGAATCGGGGTTCTCGATAGCAAGGAACACTCGTAGGTTGGATTCGCGATGCGCAAAATCCTTAGGTGATGTGGTAGTGTGGGACCACAGGTGCTCGTGGAATACAGGTGGCATTGTATCAGGGAATTGATATATCGGGGTTCAGGGTTTGAAAATTAAGAGTGTTGACATCACGAGTAGTGATTTCCCGATAGGAAGAAGTTTTGATAGCGGAGGGGAGTCAACGTTGACTCGTATCAGACTTCGAGTGATTGTGAGGTGAGAAACATACGACCACAGGATTCGCGAAATTGCGAAGCCCGATTTCCCGATTGTGAAGGGAGGTTAGAAAGGAGTTGATGTGGGTGAAGAATTCTTGACAGGGAATTGAAGAGCAATTTCAGATCTTCGGTCCAGTGAGGAAGAAGGTCCCGGTGATTGCGATCATTCTCCGAGGAGTGGGGAAGGTCACACCAAGTGGTATCAGAGCGAGAAGACTCTTTGTTTTCGGTAACAGAGAGAGACATAATTCATCATGATGCCTAGAAGAGAAAGGCAGTCACCTGGTCCAGAGGACAGGGATGCACGAAGAAGAGGTAGGCTAGCAGGGAATCTAGAAATGGAGTGCCAAATGAGAGATCTCTGAGCAAGACTCGAGGAGATGGAGACTGCGCAGAGATGTGGAGTTGATGCAGGGGATCTTAGCGATCCCAAAGTAGAAGAGGAAGTTGGACATGCAGAAGAGGTCACAGTAGAAGACGCATCAACCGAGCGGTTGATCAAAGCCATCGTTGGGATCGGTGTAAAGGTGAAAATGGACATTCCAGTCTACGAGGGAAGCCTGGATGAAGAAGAGCTATTGGACTGGATCCGAGCTCTTGAAACCTACTTCGATTATGAGGAGATCGAAGAGGACAAGAAGGTCAGACATGTTGTCACCCGGTTGAAGGGGCATGCAGCATTATGGTGGGACGAGCTACAGGCAGATAGACGTTCCAAGGGAAAACAGAAGATCAAGAGCTGGGACAGAATGATCACTAAGATGAAAGCAAAATTCATCCCGAGAGACTATCAGATCACGCTGTTCAGGCGAATGCAGAACCTGAGACAAAAGTTAATGACGGTGAAAGAGTACACCGAAGAATTTTACAGACTCAATATCCGAGCAGGTCATCGGGAGAGCGATGATGAAAAGGTGGCGAGATATCTGAATGGTCTAAGGTATGACATTCAGGACGAATTGAGCATGGTAACCATCAGGACGGTGGAGGATGCTTACCAGATGGCTCTGAAAGCCGAGGAGAAGCTGAGCCTCAAGCAAGGTCATCGAGGGTGAGGCAAGAGTCAGCCCAGAGGCAAGGCATTTGTCCAGGACAAATACCAGAAGCCCAAGGAGGAATGGAAGAAACCTCAGGGTCAAATTGAGAGAGGTGGAACCTCACAGAGGCAGCCATATGTTGAGCCGAGAAGGCAACAGGATCATCAGCGAAGAGATTATGCTGATGCAAACACTCTTCCTCGTACTAGAGGTCGAGGCAGAGGAAGAGGTGGAGTGATCACATGTTTTACATGTGGGAAGAATGGGCACAAGTCATTTGAGTGTCCAGAAAAGAAGAATGAATCAGGAGAAGCTCACATCACTGAAGCGCAGAGGCATGATGCTGAGAATGAAGATGTAGACAGTGGAAGATCGCTTGGGATGCATAAAGTTCTTTTAACACCTAAGAAGGAGGTGGAGAACACAGCTCAGAGGAGCCGACTGTTCAGGACAGCTTGCACAGCCAGGGACAGAAAATGCAAGGTCATCATGGACAGCGGAAGCACCGATAATATCGTTTCGACCTAGATGGTGGAAAAGCTGGAGTTGGAGACAACTGATCACCCGATTCCATATAAGGTATCTTGGCTACAAAAAGGACATCGGGTGAGTGTTAAAAAACAATGCTTGGTTGAATTCAAAATAGGTGGGTATAATGATAAAATTATGTGTGATGTTATTCCCATGGATGTATGTCATGTATTGTTGGGTAGACCATGGAAATATGACAAAAATGTTGTTCATGATGGGAGGATGAATACATATACCCTGGAGAAGGATGGGAGAACACACAGATTGCTTCCGATAAAGGATAAGAAATTGAAGCCGGAAGTAAGAAGTACGATACTTCTCATGAGTGGGAAGGAGATTCTCACAGAGATGGAGAAGAACAAAGATCCACAATTCTTTGTGGTCAGGAAACCAAGGATTGTCCTGACTAGCGCGAGAGTGGACGACTTGCCAGAAGAGATTCAAGAACTACTGGGAGAGTTCGCTGATATCATCGTGGACGAATTACCTCGTTCATTTCCACCGATGAGGAGTGTGAGTCACCACATAGATCTCATACCTGGAGCAAGTTTTCCGAATAAATCCACATATAGGTTGACGCCGCAGGAAAATGAGGAGGTCAAAAGGCAGGTACAGGATTTGTTGGATAAAGGAATGGTCAGAGAAAACCTGAGTCTGTGTGCTGTCCCAACAGTACCGAGTCTGAAGAAGGATGGAGGATGGAGAATGTGTACAGACTCCAGAGCGATAAACAAGATTACCATCAGGTACAGATTTCCATTGCCGAGGATGGATGATCTGATGGATTGCCTGAGTGGGGAAAATTATTTTTCAAAGATTGATCTCAAAAGAGGATATCACCAGATTCGCATGAGGGAAGGTGATGAATGGAAGACAGCGTTCAAGACAAATGAAGGTTTGTACAAATGGTTGGTCATGTCGTTTGGTTTGACAAACGCGCCGAGTACATTCATGAGACTAATGAATGAAGTCCTACGGGAATTCATCGGGAAATTTGTTGTCATATATCTGGACGACATACTGATCTTTAGTAAGACCAAGGCTGAACACTTGAAGAATTTGGCCATTGTGATGAGGAAGCTACAGCAGGAGAAGCTGTTGATAAACATGAAGAAGTCTTCATTCATGCAGACAGAGCTCATTTATTTGGGTTTTGTGATTTCGGCGAATGAGTTGAAAATGGATCTAGAGAAAGTGGAAGTGAAAAAAGAATTGGCCATCACCCAGAAATATTTTCGAGGTGAGGAGTTTCCATGGGTTGGCTAGTTTCTACCGAAAATTCATTAGGAATTTCAGTGGAATTAGCGCAGCAATGATGGACACAGTGAAGAAGCGGCATAAAGTTTTTCATTGGACAGTAGAGGCTGAGAAGAGCTTCAATCTGTTGAAGCGAAAGATCACAGAGAAACCGATGTTGGTGTTGCGTGATTTCCAGAAGACATTTCAAGTGAAATGTGATGCAAGTGGGTATTCCGTAGGAGGAGTCTTAAGTTAGGAGGCTAGACCAGTGGCATATTTCAGCGAGAAGCTAGATGACGCAAAGCTGAAATACTCCACATATGATAAAGAGTTTTATGCCATCATACAAGCATTAAAGAAGTGGAGGCATTACTTGATACCCAAGGAATTTGTATTGTACAGTGATAATCATGCATTGCAATTTGTGAGTCAACAGGAGAAGTTGAATCAGAAGCATGCAAAATGGGTAGAGTACATGCAGAATTTCACATTTGTGATCAAACACATCGCAGGAACTGCTAACAAAGTGGTTGATGCTTTGAGGAGGAAATGTTTGTTGCTGCAGGAGTTGAGAGTCAAGACGTTGGGTTTTGAAAATCTGAAAGACATGTATGCAGGTGATGCAGATTTCGCAGAAGCATATGAAGCAGCTGAGAATTCAGTTCTCAGGGATCGGAGTCCATGGATGGATTATATGATCCAAGAAGGATTGTTGTTCAGAGGCAATCAACTATGTATTCCGATTTGCTCCATGAGGGAGAATTTGGTGAAGGAAAAGCATAGTGGCGGATTAGCAGGTCATTTTGGACATGACAAAACATTCGTAAAGTTGAGCGAATCGTATTTTTGGCTGGGCATGCGAGAAGATGTCAAAAGGTTTGTTGATAGGTGTCAGATTTGTCAACATTCGAAAGGCAGAAAGAAGAACACGGGTTTTTATCAGCCATTGCCCATACCGGAGAGGCCATGGGAGGCAATTAGCATGGATTTTGTATTGGGTTTGTCGAGAACGTAGAGAGGAGTTGATTCCATCTTTGTGGTGGTAGACAGGTTTTCGAAGATGGCACATTTTATTCCGTGTCAGAAGACCAGCGATGCGACCCACATCGCAAACTTATTTTTCAAAGAGGTTGTTAGACTGCATGGATTGCCGAGAAGCATAGTCTCGGACAGGGATACGAAATTCATAGGTCATTTTTGGAGGACGCTATGGAAGAATCTAGGAACTAATTTGGCATTTAGTTCATCTTATCATCCACAGACAGACGGACGGACCGAGGTGGTCAACAGAAGTCTTGGAGACTTGCTGAGAATCTTAGTGACAGAGCACCATAGCAGCTAGGACAACATATTGCCACAGGCAGAGTTTGCATACAATGATTCTGTGAATCGGAGTACAGGAAAGAGTCCATTTCAGATTGTGTATGGAACACAATCGAGGGGAGTTTCTGAACTCAGAGAGTCATAATAGGGTGCGACTAGCAGTGCCAGCGCAGAAGAATTCGCTGAGGCAATGGAGGAACTTCACACCAAGGTGAAGCAGCGACTGCAAGAGTTAAATCAAGAGTATAAGCGCAGGGCAGATCATCATCAGAGACAACTTCAGTTTGAAGTTGGTGATATTGTTCTGGCACACTTGAGAAAAGAAAGGTTCCCAAGGGGAACATATAACAAGCTCAAAATGAAGAAAATTGGGCCATGCAAAGTCCTGAAGAAATTCGGGGAGAATGCATATGAAATTGAGTTGCCAGATGGCATTGGGATATCTCTGATATTCAATGTTTTGGATTTATACCCATACAGGGTTGGAGAAGCAAAGGCTGGAACTGAGGAACCAATGGTCCAGTGGTAGAAGCAGTTACCAGTTGCAGAAAAAAAGTCGCAGATGGAATGCATACTGGACCAGCGAGTCGGCAGAAAGACCAGGCGGAAGCAGTATTTTGAGTACCTGGTAAAATGGAAGAATCACCCAGGGGAAGATGCTAGCTGGGAGAACAAAGTGATGATACAGAGGCATGGACATACCATGCAGGAGCTCATGGACAGGAGCCCATGAAATTTTTCAAGCCGAGGAGTATGATGCAGGAGCATCGCTCACTCATCAAGCGAGCCAGCGCATGGAGCAGAAAAGACAGTTGGACAGTGCCAGCATACATTTTGAAATGATTTGGAAATTTTTGTGCCGCTCTTTAATGAATTCATTCATAAATAAGTGCACTTTGTATATGTAGATGGACCTTGAGCCTTTAAGCTCTCATCCTTAGGTAACTGAGGCATTTAATAGACTTAATGTTGTTAGATAGGAAACTTAATTATAGATTTGATAGTTTAGAGGTCGAGAGGGAAAACGGATATAGACACCCTCCTTTGTACATTGTATCATTATTATCAAACAGGAGTAGGAGATAAAACAAAGAATTGTATGAAGAACACCCATGTACAAAGATTGAATTAATAGGAGGAAGCCTTGATTCAATTCCATGGTTATGTGTTATTTCTTTGTATGTTGATGGTTATGTTGATGGTTATTTGATTCTTGTTATGCACTTTCCTTTATATGCTGTGTATGTGATTTCATGGTTGATTTGAAATTTGTGAGAAGGAGTGAATGAGTTTCAATTATTTCTCTAAGTGAGCCAGAGAATTCCTGCAAGGAGTGCAGTTGAATTTGTCTGCAAGGAGTGTGTGACTGCAGGGTTTACTTGGAGAGAGATTTTGTTTCCATTCATCTCAGAGGTGCAAGATGATATCGGATCCGTGCAAAGGCATGCACAGGCTAGACGAAGACTCAAGGTTGCGATTCTGAGTAAAGAATTGAAGAATTTATGCTGCAGGAGTGCGCAGGATTGAAGAGTTCCAATACTTAGCGTATTTGGAGATTTGCCGCAAGGGGTACGTTCAACAAGTCCTCATAAAGACTTGTTAAGCGAGGATAAGCTCAGAAGGGATAGGCCGATCAGTTCACTGGAGAGAATTGCGGGAGTGTTGTGGAAAATCCCGAGAGAAGCTCCACAGGTTGGCGAGTGGTTGAACAAAGTTCTCACAGAGGGCGTGTTTCATTCATTCACAGAAGATAGCAGAAGAAGGATGGACGGTTGAAAACCCCTGAAGAGATTTCATGAGAATTTGAGTACCGTTAGATTGGATCATCAGATCCGCACGTGCCATCGTACATCAGCATATCACTAATTGGAGCACCAAGCTGGTGAAGCGGGAGCAGCGATATCACGATACGCGATATCCTGATAGAATCATAACCGTTGATCGTGGGGACACGTGTCAAGGAATCCCAAGAAATCGGGGTTTGGAGAATCGGGGTTCTCGACAGCAGAGAACACTCATAGGTTGGATTCGCGATCCACAAAATCCTGAGGTGACGTGGTAGTGTGGGACCACAGGTGTTGGTGGAATACGGGTTGCATTGTATCGGGGAATTAGTATATCGGGGTTCGGGGTTTGAAAATTCAGAGTGTTGACATCGCGAGTAGCGATTTCCCGATAGGAAGAAGTTTCGATAGCGGAGGGGAGTCAACGTTGACTCATATCGGACTTCGTGTGATTGTGAGGTGAGAAACATACGACCACAGGATTCGCGAAATCGCAAAGCTTGATTTCCCGATTGTGAAGGGAGGTCAGAAATGAGTTGTTGTGGGTGAAGAATTCCCGACAGCGAATTGAAGAGCAATTTCATCTCTTCGGTCTAGTGAGGAAGAAGGTCCTGGTGATCACGATCAGTCTCCGAGGAGTGGGGAAGGTCACACCACAAGTGACCCAGAGTCAACACAAATTGAAGAAATCACCGGGAAAGAAAAATATAAAGTTCCCCCAGCACAGATCATATCATCAGGGGATATTTCAACCCAGTCAGAGATAGATAATACACCAAGGAGGACAAGTGGACAAAACCCCTTGCATGATTTAATAACTATATATGATGATGAGTATAGCCTGGAAGTTTCTCTGGTCACTCTAGTGAAAATCATAGAGGAGAAAGAGCCTGAGAGAGAATCCAACCTGAGTCTTGATGCCCCAGTTCATATTTGTCCATAGATCGAGTATGAGGAAAAAAGTCCCTTATACACTGAGCCACTTGACATACCAGAAACACCAATGTACATATCGAGGGATGAAGCAGGATCAAGTGAAGGAGAAGAAGAAATTCCACAGCAGGAAATCGACGTCTCAACAACCGATTATCAAGTAAGTATTGAGCCTGCCCATGATTCATCAAAATTGGTGAATACTTCACCTCCTAATGAGAAATAACCAGAGGCCAAACTATTGGGACATACCAAAGAGGTTCAAGAACCCATCCTGGAACAGATTTACATGGTTGGGAACCTAGGAAACATGCTTACTTGGGGAGAGTAGAAAATCCCTAAGCTCGTGGATGAGGTCTCCGATATAAAATCCATCACCTATGACTGAAAGAGGAAACCCATCATGAATGTATCCACCAAGAAGAGGAGGCTTACTCTAGAAAACTCTATCCTCATCACCACATAGGATAAATTGATTAGCACGGAGCATGCCAAGACATTCGAGTGTATCGATGCAGGGATGGAAATCACATATGCCACCTTGGATAGAGAAAGGAAATATGAAAAGGAGTTGGCCACTGCACTGAAGGATTTAGGGCATATACACCACCTGGAGAAAAATTATCAGGACTCGACGTAGGCCACGGTGTTATTGAGAAGTAAATTTCAGGATGCCTACAGTAAATTCACAAATGTGCAACATATTTTCACTACAGGGATGGTCGGTTTCCAATAAGGCACTCGCATGGTTGTGGTGATGTGCAAGGATATGGAAATATGGTACAAGAAAGAACACCAAGTGGTGGAAAGGATTGATTACATCAATGCGGTTCAACATGGCGAAAAAGTCGAGGAGAACGAAATTTGGTTATTTAGGGATAGTAGCATCGACCACTTAAAGAAGTCAGTCGAATACTAGGTGAAAATGGCCCAAGAACCTCATCAAGAAATCCAATAGAAATGGGCTAAGTGCAAAAGGATATGGACTAAGATCAATCGGTCGATGAGAGACATCAGCCTTCCGGAATTCGACACACCCAATGACTTTGTCGACTTGCATGACATAGTCAAACTACATGTCGAAAAAGACTCATCATGGACTACGGATATAGAAAATGTGGCAAGCATGTCGACAGGTCAAGTACAACAGTTCATGGAGCACCTGATCAAGGCTCAGACAGTGTTACAACAGTTAAGCACTAAGGTAGTCAAGTATCGAGAACAAGCAGTGGAGATAAAGGAGATCCTTTCGGCCCCTATGGACCAACATAGATTCCTGTATGGAAACACATGCGAGGAACTATTTTTCAAATGGTCAGAGTATGAGAAGAGTCATTCACTCAAGTGAAACCAGTTGATGAATTTGAGAAGACTGAGAAATGAAAGTGCCATGTGGCTATGTTTTGTTTTACTTAGCTTGCACTTTTAATAGTTATTTTTAGTTAATGATTTGTTATAAATAAGAGGATCAACCTTTTAGAAAAGGTCAGTGGTTTTTGGAAATACCCTCATTTTTGGATTGTAAAGAACTATTTCAGAGCTTCCTTAATTGAGAACTCTTGTTTAGGACCTGAGACAATTTTTTTTTCCATCAAAATCGTGTGTGATTAGATCTGAAGAATAATTATTTTTTATTTTATCTCATGAATGGATGTTGTAATGAGTAAGAGCCTCTGAATCTATTGATAAGTTATCTAATTCAATATTTTTATAGTTCTTGTCCTTAATGATGAAGAGTAAATCATTGTGTTAATACGTGATTGATGATTAGAGTCAAGGGAACTATTTTTCATGCCATCGTTTATTGCATGTATGTTTTCTCCTAATAATGATATCTCATTCAATAATTGGAACACCAACAGGTTAATGTATTAGTACTAGGCTTGTGGTAGGTGTAATAATCATTGTCTGCATGCTTGAGTATGTGGGTTATCCCTAGCTCAACCTTCTTCAGTAGTTAAGTTCTTTCACCTTTATTACCTAGCTGGTTTATACCAGTATTTATCTTGTAGCGGTCTCACTTGTAACAACCCTAGTTAAATAACTAATTGTCAAAGTTAAATAATTGTTTAAGGTTTATTAAGTTTAAATAATTGTCCTAATGTATATTAATTAATTAATTATTATTTATTAATACTATTATTTATTTATTGTTTAATGTATATTAATTAATTGATTAATTAATTAATTAACTCATTAAATGTTTGGGTAACGGATTTAAGTTTAATAAATTTTATTTTATTAAAATAAAACTTAACGTATTGAAGGAGGGTTAACATTGAATGGAGGGATAAGGTGGTTGGCATTGAATGGAGAGGCGTTGAATGGACGGGGGGATATGAGGGGGAAAAGACAATCGAGAGGGGGACTTTTTTTGGATTTGGGGGGAGGGATTGAAAAACGATATTTCTGGTTTTGGCTTGAGGAATTTGTTGGACTGATACAGGGGAGCATCAGTTGCTAGGATTTTTGGGCTTGGGGGCCAGGAATCCTTATAGAATCCTGGAGCTAGGGAGATGGATATACTCTGTTCCTAGCTGGCTGGGAGGAAAGATTCAATTTTGGGCAGGGTTTGGGCAGAGCAGCCTAGTTAGAGTTTGGGAAGAGTAGCTTGGACAGGCAGAGTGGGAAACAACATCACTTGAGAGGTATTTATGTTCGTTATTATTGCATGTCATTATTGTTATGATGGCTCATTATTTACTATCCTGTATATGTTTTTTTTTTGTATATGATTTTTATATCATGTTTCTCATTTGAATTTGCTGAATCATGAACTGTTAGTTTGTTAGTTTGTTGAATATAAAACCGTAAATAAATTATCAAAATCAATGTTATGATTATATTTAAATTTTAGGTTCGGTTAGCAAGACACTACACCACCTATAAGAGAAAATACAAAAACAGAACGTTCGAACTGAAGAAGGAGTTTTCAGAGGAAGACATCATGTCAATCACTATGTAAAACCCATTGATTAATTAGTTGGATTGCAACATCTAGAGAACTATTCCACCATTAAACGCTGTAGAGTCTAATTGGGCCTCGTTGGTGGGTTTGGTTCCTACTGTTGAGCTAAAGGGTCTTAGGACCCCTCAACAAAATTGGCACTATAAGGAGGGCGTAAGGATTGAATGGCTGACAATATTTTTGACATAATATTTCACACAACCTATAGATTCAAAACAACCCACATTCATGGCTATTCATTCCCAAGACAACCCAGACACAATGAGTACTCCTAAAATGAGTAACGCACCCCAACAAGTGGAAGAACATATATTCCCTAAGATACCTTACGCTCTTCCTCGCGAGGAATTGAATCGGCTCAGAAGAATCACAAGACCTTATGCCCGACAAATCAGAGAACTTCCCTTAGCTCCATTACTTCCTCATAGAAAGCAATTAAGAAGACCAGTGGTCGATACCCCTAACTAGGTTTTTGTGCACATGGTAGAAGACCCGATATATTTATCCCTCACCGAAATCGACATCCTCTTAATCTAATCCTCAAAACACCAGTCATAAACTTCTTTGAGCCCAACAATTTTTCAGACAAATAAGGGTTTAACTCAAAATGGTCGGTTTTGGGATCGGACGACATGGAGTATAACAACGATCATAATGAATAAAAGGGAAACCCACCTCAGAGTAATCAACCTTGATTGGCCAAAGATTGTTTGGCCATCCCTAGACAAGTACATAACCTTCCCTATCATCCAGAAAAGTTACTCCCTAAATTTGACATTGAAACCTCAGGATTTCCTAAAGAGCATTTCAAAAAGTCATCCTAGCTATCAGACTAATGAATGTGTAACATGAAGACATAGTATGCAGGAGTTTCCCCTATACGTTTGATAATTCAACTACCACGTGGTATTTTAACTTACCTGTAGGATCTATAACCAATTGGACGAAGTTTCAAAAGGATTTTCTAGATAAATTTACAGAAGAAACCACTACTGGAGCCTTGATGGACGAGTTGTTCACCGCCACCATGAGTTCAAAGGACAAGGTTAAAGACTTTAATCAACGGTTCACCACTATATTAAAAAAATTTAAACCTGAAGCTAAACCCACTCAGGAGTTGAAAATCGAAGTATATGCTAATGCTCTCCCATCTTCTATTTCCATGCTTGTGAAGAGGGCTTCCAAAACAACCTTAGCTGAGGATTTTGAAGAACCCAAAACATTAGAATTTCAAATGTAGGGATGTAAAGAGGGCCAGGTCTCACTAGTTAAGAAGGAAGTTCAACCTCCTCCCATGAGAGGGCTCTTGTTGACTAGAACCCCAGGAAAACAAACAGAACAAGGCCCCGAAAAGGGAACTAGAGACATAGAATACCTACAACACATGGCTAAGAAATTGTCAAACGAAATCATAGACATGAAAAGAAGTACAGGGGAAGGAAACCAAGGCCAGAGGCCCTATAGACCCTTTTTTAAAATAAATCCACCTTTCAAAGAAATTGAACCCCCCCATCCAACTTAAACATCAATCTCGTAAATGTAGCATCCGACTCTTTTTGTACCTATCACCAAGAGAAACACTCTGAAAGAGACTACCCACAATGGGTGCATGCCATGAATTTTATGGCCAACCAGTTTCTATATGAGGTTTCCTTAACTGAACAATAAAGCAACTCAACTATGAATATTGTCGATCGGTAAGAAGTTGATCCACCCGAATAAACAACCATGTTGTTATGGGACCCTCACCTGCCAATTCCTTCCAACGACCTATTTGAGGTTCAAGAACCACCCACATAAGTCTTGGTTGTGAAAACACGAAGTAGGGGTCAACTTGTTTCAAACAACCTCACTACGACCCAAACTTTGGGAGGAAAAACAGATCTCGATCACCCAAAAGCACATTTTGTCCCCCAAAGAAATCCTATAAACATCCATACATGAGAATCGCCCAAGCTAGACTACAATATAGTAGAAGATTTGAAAATTTTGAAGAAAATATATTGGTCATGGACATGTGTAGAATCCCTCAGCAAAAGGAATTTTTGTTACAATCATTGAAATCGATAGAAAATCTTACAACAAGAACTGACCAAGGAGAAAATCCAACTCCCGTAGATCTAAGAAATAAACCAATTGTGAACGTCTTCTCTGAAGATAAGAAGGGAAAACCTTTTGTCCTTCCATTCCTTTTTACATTTGAAGTCTTCAACAGAAACCTCCATAACTGTTTGGTTGACTCAGGAGCATCCTCTAATGATATTCCATTTTCTATATGCAAGAAATTAAATGAAATCCCTCTCAAAAGTGATAAACATGTGATAAAGCTAGTTAGAACCCAAGTGAAAGTTATAGGAGAACTAAAAGACGTAATGATCAGGATGGCGACTCGCTTGAAATTTGTTCAGGTAATTGACATCATTGTAGTAGATATCCTAGAAGCTTATGGATTTCTACTTAGTCAAGATTGGTTCGAGAAGTTAAATGGATACTTTAGTAGAAAATGGGCTCACATTAGCTACCGTTAAAGGGACACATGAATATGATCAGAATCGATAGGGAAAGATATCTAAAACATACTATCACTGAACTAGAAACCCCCAACGAACCCTCATCAACAGATTTCCCTGTGCTAGGAAACTACTCATGTGACTCCCATTTTGGGAATTTCTCCCCCCTATAATATGATGTTCCTCTTACTCAAAACTATGAAATGATTTTTCAAGAAAATTTATCGATAGCGGCGAAAGAAACCCTCTTTTATCAAGATTCTCAGTTGCAAACCACAAAGCAAATAGGTGGAGAAGAAGAATCTAGTAGGAAAAAAGAAACTGATGGTTTCCTCTCAAAAATTTGGACCTTGTACTTTGATGGATCTAAATCGCAAGAAGGGTCTAGAGTAGGGTTTATCCTTATTGATCCCAAAGGTAAACATAATTTCCTTTCCTGTAGAAAACAATTTGAATGCACAAACAACACTGCTGAGTATCAATCTCTAGCACAAGGGCTAAATAAATTTTTGTACTTAAAGGTTAAATAATTAAAGGTTTTCAGAGATTTTCAAATCATCGTTAGAAAAGTAAGGAACACTATACATTGCAACTCTCTCCACCTGAGAAGTTACCAACATGAAGTGCATAGACTAATACAACGTTTTGAATACTTCAACATTATAGTGATCCCTAGAACAAAGAACACTCTTGCTGGTTCTCTGGCCACTCTTTCCTCAAGATTATTGTTAAGAACCTGAATAGATCTATCAATATAATAACCACAAATATTGAATACACAATAGATCCAC